>CANXYC010230504.1:0-18308 GCA_948193065.1 Aleurites moluccanus | reverse complement strand
GGGAGAAAGAGGAAAATTTTTCTGATTTCCTTAAGTGAAGAGCACGGCACAATGAAGAAGAAAGGAAATGCAGAATTGTGATTGAATGACTTAGTGGTTGGTGAAGTATTGGTGTAATCCTATACTCCAATCTTATTTTAGTTTAATTGCAAACTATCATGCATCCATTGGACGTTGGATGCATCCATACTCCAATTTATAAGATTTTTATCATTCAAATTTACATTTAATCCCTCTCCATCAAGTCCTTTTGCACTAAAGTCCTACAATTTCTTAAATAGCTCCCTCACCTTCACTTTTTGTACAATTAAGTCCTATAATTTATTTCTCTAACCTAATTAAATTATTCCATTTTATCTACCCTCAATTCATTTCCCAACTAATTAATTCATAATAATTTACACATTATACACACACTTTAAAACATATAACACAATATTTATCAATCACATATAATTTCGTCAAGTCAATCATATAACATATAAGACAATCAATGGCACTTGAACACATGAATTAATTCATGAAACACATAAGGAACCCAACTCATGCAAACACCCCTAAGTCCCTCTAGGTTTAAGGCACTAGGGTTTAGGTTTCCCGCTAGGGTTCAAGGTTCTAGGGTTAGGGTCTCACGAAGGATATTACAATAATTCATTTTCTTCAAGATGCTAGCCACAGCTACATTACTAAAAGGATCGAAATCAAAAAGACTAACTATTTACCTTCTTCTTTCTCAATAAATTGAATGGTGTCAAAGAAGAAACTAGACAATAACACACTATTTAATTCTGTCTAGATTCCCAGAATGGGAGCAGAGCTGAGAACTTCACTCTTCCCCTGCATGTCACCTTTGATAGTGACAACAGCAGTCCCGTGATGAATTTTAAGCTTTTGATGCAAGAAGGATGGGATGGTTTTTTCCTTATGAATCCATGGTCTTCTAAGGAGGAGATTGAAACATGCAGATACATCAATTACTTAGAAAGCAATAAGAGCAGTTATAGGTCCAACTATTACTTCTAGAGTAGCCACACCTAGGACTTCCCTCTTAGTGTTATCATATGCCCTCACAATCTGATTGGAGGGGGTGATATCTGCGGTTTCTAGGCCCAAACAACTTGCAACTTTTAGCAGGCACACATTCAGAGTTGACCCATTATCAACTAAAACAATTGGGATTGTCTTTCCTTGGGTCATCATAGTTATGTATAAAGCATGGCTATGGTTGTCCCCCCTTTAGGTAAGTCATGGTCAGTGAATGAGATAGAAGAAACCTTGGTTGAGTTGGTGAGTGAGGCAACTAAGGTTTCAGGAGAAATGTTGACTGGGGTTTGACATTGGTTCAACCCCTTGTAAAGAGCTTAGAGATGTGGGAAAGATGATTGGATGAGGCTCCAAATGGAGATGCTGACTTGAGTTTTCTTTAATTGCTTGAGGATAGCATTCTTATCAGGCTCATTATTCATTTTTTCCATAGGAAAGGAAACATGTTGGATGGGTTGTTAGACTAATGGGCTTGGCTAATAGAGTCTTCCACTCTGAGTTATTACATCAATTTCCTCTACAAAGTCATTGAGGTCCAAGACATAGCAGAACTCATCATTTGATTGGATTAAAAAGATCGGATCAATTTCTATATTGGAGGAATGAAGGAGATTGACATTGGTTTGATGGTTTGGGAGAGGATTGGCGGTAATGTTAGGTCTTGTCTTTAATGGAATGATATCCCCACTATCTACCAGGTCTTGGATTTTATGCCTCGAGGTCTTGCACATGTCTATTCTGTGCCCTGTACCTTGGTGATATTCACAATACTCATTTACATTCCAACTTTTGAGCAAGGGGTTTAGAGGTGCCCTAGGTTCCAAAGGCATATTCAACTCCAAGGATTTTTTTATATACCAAATTAGTAAAAGTCCTTCTTTCTAGCCTCATGGGTTGTTGGTTAGAGATGGCAGAAACTTCTTCATTTTTCTAATTGGAAGAAGTAATATGACTATAGTTGGTATTTTTCCTATACCTTGAACCAAAGGATTCTTCTTTAACTTGCCCACTTTGGATCAAATCCTTTACCTTCGATGCAATGGCAATAAAGGCTCTGAAGTCTGGTAAGTATTGAGTTTAGAGATAATTTTGATAACTTTGACAGAGGTTCTTGATAATAATATCAATCTGCTCTTGCTTAATGGGCTTATTCATCATTTGGGTCGCCTTAGACCTCCATCTAGTAAAGAAAGTGGAGAAAGACTCCTTTTGTTGTTGCTTGGTGGTCTATAGATCCCTTCTACTGATGTCTACCTCAATGTTATAATGATACTACTTGACAAAGGCATTGCAGATATCATTCCAAGATTTCTTGAAGTTGGTGTCCAAATCAACGAACCACCTCATTAAATCACATGTAAGTGACTGCTGGAATAATCGAACAAGGAGCTCATTGTCCACCCCCAAAGGATTCATAGCCCCCACATACATCTTAAGGTGAGTCTTAGGGTAGGTGGTGCCATCAAACTTGTCCATGCTAGGCATCTTAAATGTAGGAGGGCCCTAGCATTTGGAAAGAGAGTAAGGGCATCAACATCAATCAAATCTTCATGCTTTTTAATATTCTTGAGAAGCCTTTCTATAGCTTCAAATTTCTCCATTAACTTTTTGGTTTCAATTGAGTTGGATCTCTCTCCTCCATGAAAAAGATTCGAGAGGAGGCAAGAGTAGTGTGACCAGACAGATTGATAGTCGGTAGGGGATTTACAACTTTAAGAGCTTTTTGCAACTTTAAGAGCTTTCACACTATTTTTGAGATCAATAATGGGATTTGGTAGAATGAAGGAAGACATATTAGGGGCATCAGCTTGATGGGCGCTTGCTCCTCAGACCATCATTATTTTTACTTCATCAAGGATGGACTGTCGTTCTGTATCAAAAGCATGGTCAAAGTGACTTTGCTGAACTTCTAAAGCAGTATGAAAGTTATCTTTTTATTTCTTAAGTAGGGTGGCCAAGAGTGTTGCTATAGCATCTATGTCAGGTGTTGGGTTTTCCATTTGTACCTTTCAAAAAGAAACACTTAGATCAGCTACGGTGGTCCAAACAAAAACTATGTAAGGGTGGAGGAAAATGATTCCATTCTTCTCAAAACCTTAGGGATCAAGGCTTAAAAGTCTGAAGATGGTTTAATGGGCTCAATTTTTAGACCCCTTTTGATTTTGGGTTGACCATTAACTCATTGGTTCTTAGTCCACAGATCATGAATGCATGGTTATGTATGTATGCATGTATATAAAGAAGAAAACTATTTCATGAGCATATGTTCAAAGATTCCCATTATTATGGATCATGGGACCTAGGGTCTGGATATAAATTTATTACATGAAATAGGTTTGGGTGGTTTGGATATTGAATACCCATCACACTAGAGCAGTGATATACCTAACCACATGTGAAACAACGAGTTTCGCATTGGTCGAACAGTACGACTGCTCGTTACACTTCAAAAAGATTAAAGATTTGTCCAGGGGTGGATGCTTTTGCTATCTCCCAACTTACTCAAAAAGAGTTATCCGATCAATACCACTCGATATCCAAAGGTTCAACTTTGTAACTGGTTGTGTTGGACACAAAGTTCATGTAGTGATGCATGAAAATCAAAGTTAAACTAAAAGCCAAATAAAAGTTCTTATTTATTTTTTTTGGAAAGATTTTTCAACCAATTGGTAGTCCACTTACTCTTTTTAGAAAAAAAGAAATTTCCACAATGGAGTCGCCAACTGTGATGCCTCGCCCTAGTACCTCATCTGGTCTGCTAAGAATCAGAATACTCATTTGGGTGATTTCTCACGATTGAGATGACATTCACACCTTTTTTTGTAAATTGCACTTTGATTTTGATTTTTGAAAATGGATTGGGGAGTCGCCACCTTAAGTTATTCTTGTTGGAAAAATTTAAGGTAAAAACCCATTTGTGTCTCCAATTTTATCCCAAAGGAAAATTCACTAGACCTTCGAACTATGTTGGATTTGGGGACTAGGTTTTCGGTTGAACTTGGCTTTTAATTTTAAATTTGACTTAAAGCAATTTTTATTAACAACTAAAGAATGACATATAAAATGAATGAATAAAGCAATAAAGCAATAAAAGAAATAAAGCATTTTAAAGTAAAGAAAACAATAAAGTAAATTAATTATTACAACTAAAAATTCCAAAATAGGGGATATCAGCTCTAGCCCTTATGGGTTCTATGTTGATCGCTCATTCCCTAAAATTCTAATTTTAAAAGAAAATAAAACTAGCAAATAAGCAACATAAATTGGAAAAAATGGTTTTCTAACATTTTTGGATTTGCAGTTTTAAAATAGCTTGTCAGCGCATCCGTTGGAATAGGAATCAAAACCCATGCAGTTCTTCCTTCTTGCGAGGGAGTTGGTATGATTTTATGCCCAATTTTATCATGTTTTGTTCTTTATTCTGATGCTTTACCAAATTAAAGAAAGGGAGAAAGGAGACAAAATTAAGAAACCTTAAATAAAATTAAAGAAAAAAACCAAGTTTAGGAATTTGTACCTTTTTTTCTTGCCCTTTGAGGAGGCATAGGTCGAAGTGCCTTTCCAGAATGGAATTCCACCTTATGAAATGATTTGAGGAAGGAGGGGCAATCGGATTGCCTTTTCAAAGCGAAATTCCTCTTCGACTTGACAATTTTCGTAGGAAAAACCCAGATTAATTTTTTAGATTAATTAAAAATTAATTTTAAGGCTTCACACGCCACGATTTTATCCTTCTTTAGATCAAAGAGAACTAAAGAAATAAGAAATATAGGTAAAAGAGGGATAAAAGAAGTAATCAATTAATGACAACTCAACCTAAAATGATTTCAGGGCCCTGAACTAGGTGAGGAAGGCTTTCTATTTATAATAGAGGCTTGGGAAGTCAGGTTTCATCATTTTTTGATATGGAATTGATGAAAATTTGTTACAAAATGAAGCTTCCATGGGCATGAAGGAGAAGTTCCACCGAAGAGGGCTGGTGGCGCCGCCCCCCAAGGCCAAAGGGGGGACAACCTGTTGGATTTGTGCCCTAAAGACCAATCATCAAATGATTGTTTTTGGTACATTTTATATCATGATTTATATATTTATGGCTTTTATTATTATGATTATTTTGAATAACTGCATAATATAAATTATTATAATAATGTCTCTAAAATAAGATATTCTAAAATCATCTCTAGTCAAGTATTATTGTGAAATGGGATATCAATAATACGTCGAGACTAGTATGTGTAGTGACTGATGACAATGGTCATGGATATGAGATATCAAGTCAACACATAAGTACGTATTGGAGAACTATGTATTAGATTGACCCACTATGAGAATACTATATGGATTGTTGTATGAGTGTCATAAGTATTTCTCATAGTGATAATAATAGTATGGTCCTTTGACTTGAGATCATCAAAGATCCTAACATAAGGAGTTGTATATTTTGATACTGTTAAACGTCTTCCGTAACGGGATGTACTATAAAAATAGTAATTGGATATGCCATAAATTATGTAGAGGGATGTTGAGTGATCAAGATAGGATTTGTCTCTCCTATACAACAGGAGTGATGTCTTTAGGCCCTTTGATTGAGTGAGACCTAAAATGCATGGCCATGCTCAAATGAGTCGATATGTGATATTAATGTCATTTGATTTAGGAGTCTACTCAAGTATAGAAAATATAAAGATTGAACTATGCGAGTATGACATATTCCATTACTCATGTTCAATCGAGACATCTAGGACAAAAGAATTTAATTACTTGGTAATTTTATCACAAGAAAGGTTATGTTGAGTCATTGACATTCTCGTGACTTAGGTAGCTTTATTGTGTTGCTAGACACCGCTCACTGATTGTGACATAAAACATGATTTTATGTCACTGCTAATGTTATGGGAACCTATAGGGTCACACATTTAGATCGGATCGATGATAGGAATTTTAATTCATGAGATGGATTAAAAAATAAGCATTAGGCTAAATGGTTTAGCTAAGAACTAATATAAGCCTAAAATTCGAGCCCAAGTCACATGGGGCGAATTAGGGTTTTATTAATTGACCTAATGCTAGGGTTAAATACCTATAAATATACATATGATGTTAATTTTAGGTTACACAAATTTTCTGTCATTTTTCAGAAAAGAAAAAAAAATAAATTGAACCCTAATCCTAATTCTCTTAGACGTATATAGCAAAACATCTTAGAGATGTTCTTCTTGTTCGTGAGATGAATCAAAGGAGGGACAATCTGTTCGTGTGGATACTGTAAAGGCAGAAGGCAAAAAAGCTTTTTCTCCTGACTCAGAATCGAACCTTGTAGTCAAATCATCAAACAAAGGTATAAACCCTAACCTTCTGATCTGGATCTTCATATGGATCCTGGAGGAAATTGAATAAATATTTTTATTTCACTGCTTTTTTAGTTTTGATTTCCTACACAACCTTGGCTGCCCAGAGTGGCAACCCAACCTGGAGCCCCCAAGCCAAGGCGGTGCTGCCCCTTAGGGAGGGGGGCAATGCCTCTCCCTTGGGGTGGCATCGAGGGCTCGGGCCTGCTTTGATGTCTTATGAGTCCGTCTGTGAATAGCTCAAATTCCGGTTAGTGCCATTTGGCTCAGCACAAGGCTTAGGAGTGTAAAAAATCAATGTTCACAAATACGCACTACCCATTACACTTCAAAAAGATTAAAGATTCATCGCAGGGTGAATACTTTTGCTATCTCCTAACATGCTCAAAAAGAGTTCTCAGGTCAATGCTACTCGTTGTTCGAAAGGATTTGATTTGTAACTAGTTATGCAAATGATGCATGAAAATCAACCATTAAATAAATCTAAACAATAGTTGTTTTAGAAAAAGAAGTATTCCTTTCAAACCAAATAGTAGTTCACTTAACTTTCAAAAAAAAGTTTGTCCCCAGTAGAGTTACCAACATATAGCTTTTGTCTTATATTTGCAAATTATTTCTTTAATTTTTATTTTGAAAATTTTAGTAGAATCACCACTTTAATTTTTTGGGAAAGGTAAGGAAAAACCAAATCTGACTCCTAATTAAACTCAAGGATAAAATCACTATACCTTCAAAATGGGACTAAATTCAGGAACTAGGTTTTTAGTTTTAAGTAAATCTCATTTTGTCTTTTCATTTAACATATGATTAATGAAAAAGATGCAATTTTTAAGAACAGTTATAAAATGACATTTATAAGATGAATGAATTATACAAAGTAATTTACAAGATAAACTATAAAAACATTCAAGTAAACAACAACAAATAAAGTAAAGAAACTAATTAATTACAATCAAAACCCAAAACAAGGATGTCAATTCTAGCCCTTATGGGTTTTAGGTGGACCACACATTCCCCAAAGTAAGATAAAATAGAATACAAAATATTTGGAAAAAGATAGTTTTTCGGTATTTTTGGATTTAAAGCTATAAAACAGCTTGCCTTCGTATCCCTTTGAATGAGAATCAAAACTCATACAGTTCTCCCTTTTTGCAAAGGGGTTAGGTCTGATTTTTAGAAAAGTATGATTTTACCGCTTTTATTTTATCATGTTTTTGTTCTTGAATTGATGTTTTACCAATTTAAATAAAGGTAGAAGAAGAGAGATGAATATACAATGCATTAACTTGAAAATATTGAGTTTAGAACACAATAACTTGCTTCGCGACTTGGGCGTAGGGCGTTTTAGAGTTCTTCCATATCAAAGTTTCACTTTTGTCAAGGTAATAAAATTAGTCCAAATTGTTCAAATTAATTAATTAGCCAAGTTGAATTAATTACTCAAATTAAACTTGAAGTGATGGTCTTCTATTCCTCCTACTCAAAGAGAGTTGGAGAAATCAGTTTGAAATCAAAGAGAAGTGAATCACTTATGTTAAAGCAAAGAGACTCAGGCGGGAGAAGGACGAGCCAACTAAAGAAAACTCAACTTAGTTGTTCTGATGTCAGTTTTGGAGGTCTATAGAGGCTTATATTTATAGGGAAAAGCTAGGGGCTTTTTGGTGCATTTTTCGATATGGGATTCAAGGATTCTCACCTGTCCTCTTTGCCGACACTACCAAAAAGGCTTGGAGGCACCAACAATCATAGTGGCGGCACTGCCAGCTCCATTAGTGGCTACCACTAAAAAGCTTTGGCAAATCCACAAAAGAGACTTAGTGGCACCGCCAGCCTTCCTTGGTGCTACTGCCAGCTTTCTTTGGCATTGCCAGCAGCCTTCTTTGGTGCTGCCGCTAACCTTCTTTGGCATTTTTACTAGTCTTCTTTAGTGCTATTGCCTACCTTCTTTGGTATTGCTGCCAAGATGCCACATGCGCTTTCATATTCTTTTGGTCTAATTTGTTCGGTTTGAAAGTGGTTTGACCCCCGATCAATGCAAATAAGCCCTGCACGGTCTGGTTTGTCTGCATTGAAGGTGGTCTGACCCCTGGTTGATGTTGATTAGTCTAGCACAGTCTGATTTATTAATATTGGAGGTGGCTTTGACCTCTGATTGATCGCTGATCAGTTTGGTATGGTCCCGAGTCTACTTGGGGTGCAAAAAAAATGTGCTCACATATACGTTTACTTAGGTAGCAAATGGCATTTTCCTTGTGTGAGTCTACTATATTCTAAGCAAGCATTGCACCTATTACTTTTTCAATGACTCAAAGGTATAGTAGCAAAGCCTTTCCCGATCTGGGTGGTTGTAATACAAGAGGAATTAGCAAATAATCCTTGATTTTCTAAAAGGCTTTCTGGCAATCTTCATTCATTATTTAGAGGATCCCTTCTTCAACAATTTGAACACAGGCCTACAAATGTCAGTTAATTAGGCAATGAACTTACTGATGTATTGTAACCATCCTAGGAAACCCTGATCTACCTTTTTATTTTAGGAGGTGGCATTTCTAAAATTTCTTTTGATTTGGCTGGATCCAGCTCTATGCCTTTCTTGCTAACCATGTGCCTTTGAAACACCCTGGTGTATGCCCTAAACAAGTACTTAGCTGAATTGAGTTTTAGGTTGTATTGTCTGAGTCTTTAGAAAAATCATCTCAAAGCATCCAAGTGCCCCTACACTAGCTCAAATTTAATAACCATGTCATCCACATATACTTCGACATCCTTATGGATCATATCATGAAAAAGAGTAGTGCCCATTCTCTGATAAGTTGCCTCGGTATTCTTGAGTCCAAATGGCATGACCCTGTAGTAGTAGGTACCCTATTCAGTTATGAAGATTATTTTCTCTTTTTCCTGTAGGTTGATTTGAATATAATTATACCCCGCATACAGGTCAGTCAGGGAGACCACTTCAGATCCTGCCATGCGATCAATTAGCAAGTCAATGTGAGGTAGATGAAAGTTGTTCTTAGGATGGGCTTTGTTCATATCTCTATAGTTCACACATACTCTTACTTTCCCATTCTTCTTGGGGACTAGTACTATGTTGGCCAACCACGATGGATAAGTAATGGGCTCAATGAACTTGTTGTCCAGCAGTTTCTTTACCTATTCCTTAACTTTCAAAGATCATTCTACTTTGAGCCTTCTTAGCTTCTACTTAACATTCTTGATGTAATCATAGGTCAGAATTATGTGAACCGCTATGCTCGGATCAATCCCCGTTATATCCTTAGGCTCCCATGCGAAGCAATCTATGAACTCTTTAATTACAATGCATAAGGTTGTTTTTCAAAGTATGATGATGCAAAGTATGTGATTTTCATTTTATCATTAGTGCCAAGATTAATTGATTCTTTTCTTTCTTTCTTCATTTCATTTTCTTACTTTCTTTTGATATCTCATTCAGATTGGATTAATTATCAAGTGGAAAGGTAGACATAGGAAAGTAAGAAAGATAAAACTTTTCATTACTGATGAAAGTTTCATTCTCTTCAACTACATCAAAGTTAGGAAAACTGATTACAGACTCAATAGAGGAAAAGGACTCGATTGATTCAGACTCTAACTCAAAATCTGTTTCTAACTCAGATTCTAACAGATTAAAAATCTGGGTTGGACAAGTGACTCGAAATCAAAACTGACTTGCTTCTTATAGTGCCAGTTATTTAGTGGTGCTAGTGTTGGTTGGATAAGTTAAGTAGGGTCTATTTCTACTCCATCTTCTATCATAGACACCAGCTCAAAAAGGGTGGCCTCTATATTTTTTTATTAATCCAAGTCTAGCATATAGATGGGTTCACAATCCTCCAAATTGAGCCTGACATCAAAGAAAAATTCAAAATCAGGGCCAATTTCTTAGTAATGGAACAATATAAGGGTTCAAGGAATCCATAATAGGGGAAATTTCCTCCTTTCACAAAATACCCATTCAGAGTAGGGAAGTACAGCCACATCTCCTAGTCATAGGCTTTACCTCCCTTACAGGCCTGAGTCCTGGCCTTGACCCTTTGTTCTACCTCTTACAAATTTGTTTTAGTGGGCTGATACCCAAGCCCAAATGGTGGATTTGCAACAGGATAGTCATTGAAGGAAGTGATCCCCTATTGGCCTCTTCCAAGTCTTAGGCTAGGAAAATTATTTTCATTTTGCAGAGTATGTTAGCCATAACATTGTTCCCAAAGGGGTACAAGTCAAATGAGATCACTTATTTACCTTTTTATGCTTGGATGAACTAGACTATATCAAAAAACAACCTTAAAAGTGACATCTTAGTTGATTTGGGCTGGATCTCCATGATTGGTATAGAAGGTAGGACTTCACTTTTTCTATGCATATCACCTTGAACAATGATGATGGAAGTCTGTGGAGGAATTTCAACTTATGGTGGAGAGATGAGGGGATGGCTCTAGCTCCTTAGGATCTTTTCAGACCTTCCGAAGGGCATCCACCAGATAGGCCTGGCTAATTTTGGGCATAAAGGTGGTGGATTGTCACCCAGGAATGGAAGATCTTCCACTGTGCCTGATGGAATCCACCAGGTGTTACTAGTGGATCCACCAGACATACCTGGCATATTAAACTAGCTTGGCTGGTGGATGCCCAGTTACTCGTCCGTTCGTCCATCTTTCGAGTATGGGGCAATTTTGTTTAGGTCCGATGTTATTTTTTCTGAGATTCAGGGCTGCGAAATCCCATGTTCACAACATCCAAGATATTAAAGCAATTAAAGCAAATAGGTTGGCCCCTTGGCTACCAAATATATTGAAGTTAGGAAAGTAAACATCCCTAACAAAGTCTAACCGAGACATACTTAAAGGTAGAATTTTTAACCACCAAAATTTACAAATTTTTCCAAGATAAAAACTAAAATTACAAAATCTGAAAAATTCATCAAATTTAAGAGCAATTATTTCCTCTATTTAAATTTTAGTAGAGTCGACTTGAGGTTTAAGCCTTTGAACTTCAGGCCATTTTTGCACTTTCGTGTTCATTTTTCTCAAAAGCTCAGTCTTTCTTTCTTTTTATTAATCTACCTCATCTATTTGCGCTCTCTGTTTGCAGATTTCATCTTCATACTGAGTAATCTCATCATTAAAATGCTTGCTTTGTTCAGTTAGCTTCTTTCCTTGACTAACAACTACTAAGCCCGATTTCTTTAGGTGTTGAATTTACTTGTCCGCTTCGGTAATATTATCAGATGCCTATTGTGTTTAAAGACAAGATTGTCAGCAGACTGATACGTACTTGCAAAGCTATCAAAATTGGTTAAGATATTTTTTATGGAAGATTTATGGTCAATAGAGAGGTGTTCCACAGTAGCATGAGTTAAAACAAAGACTAGGGATTCCCAAGTTGATTGTGATATTAGTTCATCCAGAAGGAACAAAGGACCCAACTCTTTCAAGTTTTCTAATTCTTTTAGATGTTCTTGAATTTCAATGGAAATTTCATTACATCTGGTTTAATTGGTAATTTGAAGGCTTAGTTCAATTTGGTTTGAAATCGAAAAAAAGGCTCAAATCGCAAACCAAATTGAACCTTTGATTTGATCTTATTTTTAAACCAAAACAAACTAAAAAAAATTATGAAACCATCGATTTTAGTTTGGTTTGATCGATTTAGTTTGTTTTGATTAATTTGGTCGGTTTGGCTTCCATCCTTAGTAGTTTGGTCTCTTTAGTGATTAAAGGCATAGAAGGCTCGGTCTCCATTGGCTCATCAATCAAGTTAGTGAAGAAATCACTAAACTCATCCCATGCATCCAGTAAGAAATATTAAATGATTCAAAGGCAAGACAAATATAAAAAATTAAATTTAAGAATAAAGTAATTATTTTACCTCTTAGGTAACAGTGTCGGCATCGAGATTGGTTGGTTCGGTAGGGAGAGACTCAATATGTTTTCTGCTGGAACATTTCTTTAGTTCCTTCACATGTATAAATTTCTTCCCCTTTGGCTAGTCTTGGAGATATTTCTTTACTGGTTTATTTAGCTGAAGAGATTGACTTAAAGGAAATTTGATAAGGAGAGGGAACAGACTGAGATAAATGTTTGACCTTGTATTTTTATTTTCTTAACAGTAGAAAAAGTCGAGGATGGCATTCAAAGACTTGGTTTTGAGGCTTTCTACATAAATGAAATATAAAAGATGAATAATTTAAAGATCAAACAAGCAACGGTTAAATAAGATTAACTTGCATCTTTGTTTTATGTCTCTTAATCGAGGTCTCTATAACGGTTAGCTCAGCTACTTTTCTTGGGACATCTGAAATCTCAACTATAATGGCCTCTATAAAACACAAATAAAATTGTTAGCCAAGCTAGTAAAGGAAAAGTTGTATTAAAGAAAGTAAAGATACCTAGCCAAATGAGATGATGTTTTCACTTCGCCAATCTTTCAAATATGAGCCCACCCAACTTTATTCTTTTTCCTCATTTCAGTGAAGCTAATAGGAACACCAGCAATGTTGAAAGGGATGTTTGGTACTTTTGGCCATCTGATGCTTGGAACTCTAATAGAGGTCCATCCTGGACATACAGCGACCTCTTTTGCCATTAACCTTGAAGAAGTTTTTCTTCATTCAAGATTACTTGCCTCTCTTTTGCTAATTTTTCTCTTTTGACCAAGATCTTTTTATTGGCCTCATTTTGTATATCAACTTGTGCTTCTTGAACTTGCTGAAGCATCTCATTCTGCAATAGGTAATTATACTTAAAACCATAAAACTTTTTGTACCTTCAGATTTAGTAGAAGTTGATTCCTGCAAGCATGAGATGAACAAGTGTCAGAAGGTGTTCTTTTAGTTATCCTTATTAAAGGATTAAAATTTTGCATCTCTCAAATTACATTAGCCGAATTCAGCCCACTAACTCGAGTATAGCTTATAGCAATCCAGAGATATAGGGAGATCATCCATTTCTAGTTCGACCAACCTATCTTAGTAAAGTTTTTTAATTTCATATATGTCATCTGAGGTGATTGTTGGGCTTGTGTTTCTAACAATATTGTAAGAATATATTATTGGAAAAGGGAGAAATTGGATGAGGCCAACTTGACAAGCGTAGAGGTATGGGCAATAAACTTTAACACCACATTTACTATCAAAATGGAATTGAAGTGTAGATCCTGAGCGACCAACACACTTGCCCAAGATTTGATCCATTCATTTAATGTAAATTCTTCTCTTATAAAAATAATAGAATATTTGGAATTTAGTCCACCAAGGGTTGAATTTAGTTGGATGAAAAGGATAAAATTTTTTATTCTTCCTATGATTAGAGGAACAAAATGAGGGAAAAACTTGGTGGAATGATCGATCTTTAAAAGTAAAACTTCTAACCCATTGGCCATAATGGGGAATAGATTTGGGAGGTGGCTTTTGGGTAGCATGAACAAATTCGAGAAAGTAGGCCTTCAACCAAATTTGGACAATCCAAAGTGGTCATGATACTGAGCCAAAAGAGAGGGACTCGCCATCATGGAGGAAAGTAAGAATGGCTCTTTAGACATGGGCTAAGAAATAAAGATTGGGTACTAACCGTCGGCCTTTGGCTAATGCAAATGCAATTTTGAGGTGTTCTTTGGTTACTTTGACTGTGGCTATGCAAAAAATAAACTTACATAGCCAATACAAGAAAAGATTACGAGTTCTTGAAAGTCTAGTTTGAAATCCAAGGTTCGGTTTAGGTTCACAAAATTGTTATAATTGCAATCATTTTTGCCAAATGAGATCTCAAGTTTAGTTGTGTCAACTTCTAATGAAGCATCCACAGTTTCACTTGATAATGGAATATTAAAAAGAATATCCAAGTTAAAAGTTGGAGGGACATAAGACTAAACTGGAAAGTAAAGTTATTAATATTAGCCGATCAAAAGAGTAGGGATGGAAATAGCAATTGTTTTAGGAAAGGAATTTGGGTTAAGGTTAAGGTTAAGGTAGGCCTAAGGCGTTCATGCTATGCTAACAAATCATCTGGGATGGTTAGCCAAGGATGGGGATTTTTTGTTTGAACCCGTGATGAAGGAATCATTAAACCTAGATACTGAGCTATTGCAATAAAGAAAGTGCTCAAAGTCAGATACTCAAGTTGTGACAATTAGTCTTACAACATAACTAAAATATAAAGGAATTAATAACTTAAGTGAAATGGGCTGAGTTGATTCAGCTGATATTTTGAATGTGGTCTTTTGCATGCCAATCTGGATATCTTTTCCTTTGATTGACTTAATTAATCATTATGGTCGAACCATGCAAATAGTAAAAAAAATAAGTAAATATGAATTCAAACGAGATCATACATGAAAAGGTAAAAAGAAAAATTAAAGACTAACTTGAATATTGGAAAGCTCTTAAAGAATAGTTTCTAGAGAGAGAATGAAAAGTCTAGAGAGAGAAGTAGAGAGAGTTTATGAGTAAAAAGTGAAATGAGAAATTTCAATTTATAAGATTTGTAAGGAAGATGAAAAGTTATAACTCTTCTACTTCAAAGACTTTTATTTCATTCTAACTGCCTTTAACGGCCGGATGTAAAGAGATGCAACCTTTCATCTTTCTTAAGGATAAAGAGTTATATAGGGACATTGTTAACACCAACCTTAAAAAAAAAAAAATTGGGCCTAAGATTGTTTTAGATCTAGAGGTCAAAGTAGCCCATATAAGTAGGCTTAGGATTATAACATTGGGCCCATATGTATATAGTGAGTCCAACGGTTGTATCTTCGCCTGATTACTTAGGATTTTTTTTTTTACTTTTTATATTATCCTTATACTTGTAATTCACCTATAAATAAGATTGTAAAACCATTTTACTTTTTTTTATCAATATATTTGTAACACCTCAACTTAAACCTAGAACTTGAACCATAAAGGGTAACCTAGGGGGAAATTTTTCCTTGACTTGAACTTGTGAATTTTTATGTGTTTATGTATGAAATTGATAGATATGCATGTTATATGATGTGTTTGACTGAATAGAAAGGGTTTAAAAGTTGTTAGGAAGAAATCGGGTAAAAATGGATTTTTGGTGAACTGGAGGCAAAATGGTCATTTCATACCCCCTCGAGTTTTTATGGAATTAATATCATATTTAAAGGTAAAAAATAATATTAGGACATGAAAATAGAGGTTTTATGATTAAATGAATTATTATTGGAAAATTAAAGTCGGTAGAAAATAATCCCAGGCAAAGCTGCTTGGTTAGGGATTCTAATTGAACTAGGGGTAGTTTTGTCTTTTCCATTGAATTATGTACTTATATAGTGTATGCAAGTCTATGGTATCATTGTAGGCTTATCTAAATCAAACCATTGGATGAAAAAATGAAGAATTGAATGGTTGGATAGCTAGGTTTCACCATTTCTACCATAAACGCAAAACATAGGATTGCACCATTGATATTTAACTTGATTTTTTCCACCCCTTCATCATTCATCATCTTCCTTAAGCTAAAACACCAACCAACTTTCTCTTTCCTCCATTTGAAGTTTCGGCCACCATTGTCCTATAGGAAATCGAAATCAGAAAAGGGTAGCGGAATAAAATTTTTATTCGATTTCCTCTATGATCCATCTGAAGATCCAGATCAGAAGGTTAGGGTTTATACCTTTGGTTGATGATTCGACTATGAAAGAATGATTCTGAGTCAGGAGCAGAAGCTTTTGCGCCTTCTGCCTCTACGGTATCCACATGAATGGATCGTATCTCTTTTGATTCATCTTACGAATAAGAAGATAATCTCCAACATGTTTTGCTAGATTCATCTAACAGAATTAGGATTAGGGTTCACTTCCTTTTTCTAAAAAATGATAGAAAATTAGTCTAACCTAAAAATAACATCACATGTATATTTATAGGCCTTTAACCCTAGCATTAGGTCAACTAATAAAATCCTAATTCGCCCCATTTGACTTGGGCTCGAATTTTGGGCTTATATTAGTTCTTAGCTAAACAATTTAGCCCAATGCTTATTTTTTTAATCCATCTCATGAATTAAAATTCCCATTATCGATCCGATCTAAATGTGTGACCATATAGGTTCCCATAACATTAGCAGTCACATAAAATCATATTTTATGTCACAAGCAGTGAGTAGTGTCTAGCAACACATCAATGCTACCTAAGTAACGAGAATGTCAATGACTCGACATAACCTTTCTTGTGATAAAATTACTAAGTAATTAAATCCTTTTGTCTTAGATGTCTCGATTGAACATGAGTCATGGAATATGTCATACTCGCATAGTTCAATCTTTATGTTTTTGATACCTGAGTAGACTCCTAAATCAAATGACATCAATATCATATATAAACTCATTTGAGCATGGCCATGCATTTTAGGTCTCACTCAATCAAAGGGACCAAAGACATCACTCCTATTGTATAGGAGAGACAAATCCTATCTTGATCACTCAACATCCCTCTACATAATTTATGACATATCCAATTGTTATTTTTATAGTACATCCTGTTACGGAAGACGTTTAACTGTATCAATATATACAACTACTTATGTTGGGATCTTTGATGATCTCAAGTCAAAGGATCATATTATTATTATCACTATGATAAATACTTATAACACTCATACAACAATCCATGTAGTATTCTCATGATGGGTCAATATAGTACATAGTTCTCCAATACGTACTTATGTGTTGACTTGATATCTCATATCTATGACTGTTGTCATCAGTCACTATACAGACTAGTCTCAACGTATTATTGATATCCCATTTCACAATAATACTTGACTAGAGATGATTTTAGAATATCCTATTCTAGTGACATTATTATAATAATTTATATTACGCAGTTATTCAAATAATCATAATAATGAAAGCCATATATAAATCATGAAATAAAATGTACCAAAAACAATCATCTGATGATTGGTCTTTAGGACACAAATCCAACATATCCATAGCCAAATATTTTTGTTTTCTTTCATTTCTTGAATCAAACATGTTAATTCCATCATCCTAAACACAAATATATCCATAGATTCAAAGGAAAAATAAGAAAAAGTGATAACAAACCTTTGAAGTTTTGGAAGAATCATTTGGAAAGTAAGTGATTTTATGATTCTTTTGGTTTAATTATGATCTTAACATATTCTTTGATGTTAATTGGTGACAAAAATGTGTTTAGGTTGGAAGAAAATAAAAAAGTTGGAAACCAAACCCTAATAGGAAAATGTATGAATCAAAGTGTTGTTTTGGTGGATTTTTTTGTTCAAATGATGTGTATTTGATGTGTTTAACATGAATTAGTGATCATTTGATGGAAACAAATCTATTTGGATGGAGATTCATATTGGTCGAACCATGTATGTTTGAGAAATGGATTTGTACTTTGGTGTTTTATAGGTTTGAATGATGGAATGGTGTATATTTGATGTGTATGTAATGAATTGGTGATTAATTGATGGAAAGAAATCCATTTGGAAGGATTTCTTACTTGGCCGAAATATTGAAGCATGAATTGTGGTTAGGTGCTTTGATGTTTAATAGGTTTAAATGGATGAATGTTGTGTAATTGATGTATATGTATGTTATTTGAATAAATGGTGTTGAAAAATGGATGAATGGAATGAATTTTATTTAAGTTAAACAATATTAAGTTTGTTAGTTTAATTTGTTAGGTTGATGCAATTTGGAAAGTAAGGTTTGAATATAGTTTAATGGTGCAAGTAATGGAAATGCATAAGTTTAAATATGTAAAAGATGATTGATATAAGTACTTGGAAGCTAAACTTGAATATTAGTGTATGTTTGATATGGAATGCTAAGCAAAGTGTATATGAGTTATTAATATGGCATAATAGTGATGAATATGTGAATTGTATGTCAAATGTGGTGATAGAATGTGTT
>CANXYC010230495.1:0-33097 GCA_948193065.1 Aleurites moluccanus | reverse complement strand
CTTTACCCAATTATGTCTTTAAGAGCAAGTAATGGCCAACACTGAATTCTGCTGCAGTTCAAAACAAAGTTTCTAAAATTTTCAAACTTCTCATTTAAAATTTAAAATTCTCCAAACAAATAAAATTAACAAATTACACTTCAAAATAGCGGATATTACAAGTGCATACTTTGACCTTCTTTAATTTTTTGTCTCTCAAATGTCCCCTGAAATCCTACCAACAAATATGGAGTCTCCATATCCTAAATTCATTACTGAGTTCATTGCTTTCTTAGGAGTACTGATTTACGAGTGCAAAAAATCTCCCCTAGAAAACTCATAGACTGAAGTGAATATTGATGATGCGTGATAATTATCTATTTTTGTAAATATTTTAATTATATTTATCTATTTTTTTTTATTTAGATTAGATTTGTTAGATTTATTTAATTTTTTAATTAGATTAGATTTATTTTTTTTTTGTTTTTCAAATAATTTTAAAATAGTTACAATTCCTATTTAATAATTTTATTAGTTCATAATTAGAATTTATGCCTTATAATTAGACCTATTACGTAATAATTTAGAGATATCTCACTATTAATAAAATTTCAGTATTGTTTTATTCCTATGAAGTCCATAATTATTTTCATTATGGATTTAATGATGTTTAATGCGTAAACGTATTCTAATCTTATTTACTCATTTTCTCGTTGAGTCAAGTGGTACAAGAGCAGGCCAAGACTTGTCTCATCGATGACAATCTACAAAGTTTTAAGCAACTTTTTCGTTGATTGTGATTGTGAAGGGCAAACTCATCTAAGAATAAATTTTTGAGATTTAGAATATGGAAGAAATAATGCTCAAGACGATGTTACTTTCAATCGACATATTCCTAATTTAGAAAATAATTTTTATTTTCGGGATCGTGAATATGGTAGATCTTGCATTCGCAGTCACTCTATTCATAAATACATTCCTAATCTTAAAGGTATTTCTTATTTTGATGGTGATTTTTATAGAAAAGATTCTGTCAAATGGTTATTTGATTTGGAAGTATATTTTATTTACCATTACATTAGTAAGAAGGAAAAAATTAGACTTGCTTCTTGAAAATTAATAGATGATGCTTTAGAATGCTGGATTAATTTCCAAAAAATATATGGTAAAATTGTCATGGACAAAGATGAAAGAATTATTAGTAAATGAATTTTATCATGATTATTATATACTTTATGATTTAAATAAAAAATTAAATAGATATTATAAGTAGTTAAAAAATTATTATCATATTAGTCCTATAAGTCATTGTGAAAAATAATTGTGAAAAATAATTTACTGATCATAGTAGTGATATTTTTAAAAATAGTTATAATGAAATTTAGCCTATCAAGAGTTAAATTTCTAGCTATGAATAAACTAAATTTATGAGTTTAGACATTAACTATGGACAATAAAATTTAGTTACTAAATATGTGCCAATTAAGGTGAAAACTTGTGAAATTAATGCTATTCAAGAATCATAAATCAAAGAAGAAAATATACAAGATCTACAAGTTGAAGCATTTATTAAGGAAGAAAAATAGACATTGAGGTTGAAACTATTAAAGAAGCAAAAAAAAAAAAAAAAAAAAAAGAAAGATTGAAATTTTTAAAATACATGCAGTTGAAGAGAATATAGAAAAGAGCAAGAAGAAAGATCTCATAAATTAATTCATTAAAGTTCAAAATGAGCCCATAACCCACATATCCTATGATCCTATTGAACTTCAAAAAATTGATTTTATGGGGATAAATAATTTTAATTTAGATCCATGTCAATTATATCTTCAAATATAAATTTTATTTAAAAGTTGTCCCATTAAGATACTAATATATTTAAAATATTTATTTATTTGGTATGGAAGATTTCAATTTTAAGTTATAAACTCGAGGTCAAATTTTTTAAAGTGGAGGAGTATGATCTAATAATAATTATCTACTTTTATAAATATTTTAATTATACTTATCTAATTTCTATTTAAATTAAATTTATTATACTTATCTAATTTCTTAATTAGATTATATTTATTTTTCTTATTTTTTAAATAATTTTAAAATAGTTAGAATTCCTATTTAATAATTTATTAGTTTCTAATTAGAATTTTATGTCTTATAAATAGGTCTATTATGTAATAGTTTAGGGAGATCTCACTATTAATAAAATTTCAATATTATTTTATTCTTAGTAGATTTCATAAATTATTTTTCTTATGAACTCAATGATTTTTAAGGTATAGAAGCATTCTAACCTTATTTATTTGCTTCCTCGTTACATCACTTGAATGGCAATTTTATGGATGTCCTCATTATGGGGTGAGTAAATTCTACAATTAATTTTGCTATTTTTTGATTTATTGGCTACATTTTATATAGATAATTTTCCTGTTAATGTGTGTGTTGACACCGATTTTCAACACACCTTGAGTCCGAGCTGAAACCTAATGATGTGGCATCAAGAATCGAGATCGTGAGAGGAAGATTGCTTATCAAAGTGATTACTTTTGCTTTTGGATTGAGAAAATTGCTAGGGTTGTCTTAGCAATTGATGATCTAGATTTATATTTTAATATAACATGTGTCAAAATGTATTTCAAAATGAATTTGAGTCATTTTGGGCTATATTCGATAATCTGAGTGTAAATCGGGTCTGCAGGCGGTCGTCGGCCTGTTTAAGGCGAGCCGTTGGGGTCGTGTGAGCCCGAAACTAATTTAAGTTGTTTCTCAGTTTAGAAGAGTTTAGAAACAGTTTAAAATGTTTTTGAAAAGTTTCGGGTCATTTTGAATGGATCAGATGCATGAACGGGAGCTCAGCAGATGCATAAACGGGAGCTCAGGGCGTTGACGGGCTCTTTTGCGGCAAACCGTTGGGCCCATGTGTCAACCATTGGCCTATGACTTCTTGTCACAACCTTATGGATTGTTGCAGGGCCAAACGGCCCAAGAAAAGGCATCATGGCTCAAGGAAAGGCCATATGGCCCTTCCGCCGGTCGGCAAGCTACGAGCCTGTTTATGCGAGTCGCCGCTCGCCTTCGCCACCCTAATTTGAATTTTCTTTTAATTTTAGAACTTTTAGGTCTATTTTGTACCAATTTAGCTATTAAAAGGGTTCTTATTCAAGATTTTTATCAAATTAGAAGTTTTGGATTGAAAGCCAAAAATGAAGTTTTAGGAATTCTTGGTTGGCAAGTAGCCCTAAATCTATTTTGGAAGCTATACTGTGACTGTTTATGAGGTTTTATTACTTAGAAAGTATGAATAAAACTAAATAGGAGTATTTTAAACTTTTTTTTTCCTATTCAAGTGACGGTAGAAACCTATAAATAGGCCTCCACCCTCACTAGTTTGAGGATCAAATTTTTGACGCCTAAACTCTTGGTAAAATAACTCTCTCTTTCAATAAAATACCAAACTGAATTTTTAATCAATCTTATTACATAAAGATTAAAGATTTTGTTAAAATCAATCAAATTTGTTTAAATTATACAAAATAATCATCTTCTTTAAGATATCAAAGGAACAAATTAAGATATGTTTTTTTTTTCCTAAACTTCTTTCAACAACATATCAAGAACATTCTTGATAGTGTTCTCGATAAAAGGAGTATAATTAATTGAATCAAAATTTGATTCAAAGTAAGCACTTGATGACAAGCGATCATCTTCGAGCAATCAACAGTCTTGACATTCAAAATCATTCATAAGACGAACGAAACCTAGGGGCGATTTGCCAAGCCTTGATGTGTCCAGATTTGAATAGTTTCCTCTTTTCTTTTTATTTAGCAATCATGTGAGATTTTGGGCATAATAATATGAATTGTTAACAATTCATGTGATCTTTATTTTCTTCTTCTTTGTAAAATTTCTTAATATGAACTAAGTTTGAATCAAGAATCTGCATTTACATGATATTTAATTATGCTTAAGTGAAAATCCAATCAATTTGAGCTAAAAGAATCTAGAAAGCATGTTTAGGTACCTTTTGCATGAAACTCATATTTTTACTTCTAGCCACTATTTTGTTGTTATTTTCTTTGTTTAAAAACTATTTTGATTAAGTTTAAAATACTTATGATCATTAGGATTAGTTTTTAAATCATTTAGGATGAAAAAGTACCAAATTTCTCAAGAAAAGTTACAAAAATGATTTGCATTCAAATAGGAGGCTAAATGGTCCTTCCTAGGATTGAGAAGTTGCAAGATTGAGAAGGGCCATATGGCCCTTCCTAGGGCCACACGGCCCTGTGTATGCTCTTAGGGCGTTTCTTCTACCATAGAAGTAGTTGTTTTTCTTTTTGGCTAGTTTTCTTGATTTTTTTTATGTCTGTTTGACGCTTCTAATTGTATTTGAGTGTTAATATGCCATGAATAGATGCATAAAGCGTAGGATGAATGACTACATGATAGTTTCTATTAACTCAGAAGCATGCTAGGACTAAAAGTGCCAAAGCTAAGCTTAGTTATGCATGGTTGTTGCTATATTGCCTAGTTTAGGTTATAAGCTTGAAAATTGAAATGTTTATTACCATGTGACTATATGACATATTAAATGTATGGTCAAATGACTTTAAAATGAACATGATGCTATGAATGAACAATTTGGGACATGTACTTTAAATGTATAAGGCATGATTAATTGAATATACACTTTGTTGCCATGCCATGCAAAGGGCTTCTATAGGTTAGCATGCCATGACTAGGTTAGTTATCTAAAGTGATTTAACTTGTATATAATTTGGTGCATGCATCATTATTTTGGTCATTTAAATATAAACCAAATGGTTAATATCATAGTTATATGTTTTGCATCATGCATATGGTAAATATGAGTTTTAATATGATTAGAAAGAGTATGTCATGCATACATTTGTGTTATATGAGTTAACTATATAGTCACAAAGTAAAATAAATAACATGAGGCTTACAAGGCCTAAGCATACATGAAAGATAAATGGGTTTAGATTGCATTAAGGCCTAAAAAGACAAAGTCTAAGGTGCACGTATTTTGTTTAATGCATTAGATTATGCAATTTAGTTTCCCTTTTTGTTCATTCTTTACTTTAAAATGTTGGATGAATAAATGAATATTTATAGTATGTTGTGATTATGTAAATATCTTGTTATGGCTAGATGGTTCATTTTTCCTTCCATTTCTTTAAGGCTAGTATGAATTGATATTATGCAATGAATATGAACATTTTATGAAATCTTTAGGCATGGTCTTGTGGGATTGTATAATTTACTATACCTCATATAATTCTGTCTAAGGAGGTTGGGTTTTAAGTGAGATTGCTTGTGACTCATCCAATTTTTCTTGGGAATTATGCTTAGTCTGGTTTATGATATGGTGGAGAATGCGCCATGATATAACTTACTCTTTTGAATTATGGTTTGTTTCTTTACATGTTATACCTAAGTTTAGTTCATCTATAACTTCTAGCTAATTAGGGAGGCTGACCAATGGCCAGATTGGCTAGGGTGCCTAATACCTTCCCCAATCCGTACCCAATTTCCTTACTTAGATCTTTGAATTAGGCGGCCTTACCTTTAATCGAGTGGTGACTCCTTTCCTCGGTTTGGTAAATCCTTATCGATATACCTTAGGTTCGAATTCAGACTATTGCCGCAAAAGACACCACAGTCTGGCGACTCTACTAGGGACTTGAATAAACAGTTCCCTTATTTAGATGTTATAGAAAAACTTAGGTTTTCTTCCTTTTTAGGAAAACTTTACCATAAGCTTTTAAAATAAGATTTCTTAATATATTAAAAAGTGGGGCATGACCCATCGTCTATCCCTCATCTTGTCTCTAAAAGAACGAAAATTTTGTTTGCCTTGTTGCATAATAAATTATTGTGAAACATGCATCTTGCATCATATAAGGAAAAATCTAACCCACGAACTTTATGCAGCCATCTAAGTTCATATTTCCAAAAATGACCAAATCTGAATCTAAGTCACTTATTCTTTCTAAGAGAGAGAGGGAAGAAGAAGTGAGTGAAGGGGATAGCCCACCTCATAAGTATCAAAAAGTAGAAGTTAAAGAAATATAAGTCATAGACTTGGATGGATATGAAGATGATGTGGAAAACAATTTAGAGAAGATAGAACCAATAGAGAGTGAGGAAGAAGAGTGGTATGAAGAAATAAAAGACTTACCTACCCTCCGTGATGAATCTCTAGAAAGAATGATAGAAGAAGAAGAAGAAGTCTATGATATCCAAAAGGAAGAAAATACAGTTGAAAGTCCATTCTTTGAACCACCCTCATATGAACAACTCTTTGCTAAATTTCAAGAATATAGTAGAGGAGTGATCACTGAGGTTGAGGCATTTTGAAGTGATTTGACTAGGTATCATGATATTCTATTGATTGATTCCTTAGCAAATGAGAACATAGAAGATGAGGAAGAGGAAGATCCAAAAGAAGAGGATCCAAATAAAGATGAAGATTAAAATAGTTTAAGTTAGGAAATCTATCTTGTTAGGGCTATGACCCAAAAACATTTGAAATAAAACAAAGTTATGATAATCCTATTTTTGAACAATTTTGAATATATATTTCTTGTTATCTCTCTTTTCCCCTAATATTAATAAAGTACCCACGAAAGGAAAGGCCACTCCGCTTTCTCTTTCCTAAATCAATCAATGAAATTATAAGTGACAAAGACTTAGGGTTTGGTCTAATGGAAATATGAAACATTAGTAAACTCATGAATTCATACCTGATACTTGGCTTTATAGCCATAACAAACATTAGGTAAGAAGAAAGAATAAGGTCATATGACTTTGCAACGAGAAACCGAAAGGTTTAAAAGAAAAGGTGAGAAGGAAAGCCTTGATTTAAAAAAATATGCAAAAAGTTGGATTGGACTCCATTGTTACAAAAAGATTCAGAACCTTACCCCAGCTCGTTTTTAAGAGATAGTAATGTACAAAAGAGTTTCTCTTTTGATCTCAAAGCTGAACCCAATGAAGTAATTGCTAAGATTTCATATGAAGGAAATGAGCAAGAACAACTTGAACGTGCCATTAGGAAAGTATTGGATGTAGAATTTAGGGCTACCCTAAAAGCCCGTTTGCAAGAAGCCCTGGAATAAGTCCTTCCACGGCTTGCTTAAGCCAAGGAAGCAACCCCAGAAGCTAGCCATCCTAGGAATGAAACTAGGGACCCTAATCCTAAAAAGGTGGTGGATATAGATGATAATTATGACTTAGACCTAGACTATGAAATGGGAAAGACAAAGAAGATTGAAGTAGTGCACAAAGAATATGAGAACTTATCCAAGCAGTTTGAAAAGATACAAACCATGCTTAAGAGCACTGAAGTTGATGGGGTTTATGATATTGAGGAACTAGATTTCACTGCGGGAGATGACCTCTTTTTAAGATTTAAAATCCCCGATTTACAAAAGTTTGATGGGACAAGTGATCCTAGAGTTCATTTAAGATAATATGCCACCATCATGGGAGCTATCAGAATTACCAAAGCTCATATCACTAAATTCTTTGTCCTATCTTTGATGGGAGCCGTCGTTCGTTGGTATTATGACCTAGATAAGAAGGTAATGAAGGATTGGAGAGATTTGGCGAAAAAGTTCGTTCAACAATATTCCTATAATATGCAAATAGATGTGACTTTGCAAGACTTGGAACCACCTACTAAAAGTACAATGAAACTTTTGCAGAGTACTTAACAAGGTGGTGGCAGAAGGCTGCTCAAATGAAAAATAGACTGGAGGTTAAGGACCAAATTAAGATATGTGTGAAAGGAACCTCTGGTAAGATTCATGAAAAGTTGTGCTATATTCCTTTAGCCAGTTTTGAGCAGCTATATGAAGCTAGTATCTAAGTAGAGGATATGTTGAATGAAAAGAAGAAGTATGGAGCTAAAATGAGTGATAATAGTCATAGCAACCCAAGTGGGAATAAGGGAAATGCTAAAATGGTGGATGTAGGTGTTGTCTATTAACAAAGGAATTTCTCCAAGCTCAATAAACCCATGTCCAAAATCTTTGAAAAGCTTTAGAAAAAAGGACTTTTGAGACCTTTAGACCCGAAACCTCTACCCAATCCTTTACCCCCAAATTTCAATCATAATACTTACTGTCAATTCCATCAAACGACTTGTCATCATATTGATTAGTGCCGAAGCTCAAATATGAAATCCAAGATTTGATTGATAGCAAGAAAATACTTGAACCAGAAAGAGAAAAGTCCAGTACTAAAATCAATCCATTACCCAACCATAGGGTAGTGGCCCCAACAAACAATGTTTACTTTATTGGATCAGGATTATCCATTGAGCAAGTCATGGATTCCTTTGTTGACGATAACATTAATAATGATGGATACTCGAGGTATAATCAGTTCATTGCTATAACTGGATTTTGGGATAGTGATGATGAGGATAATGAAAATAATGATTTTTGGATGATGAAGAAGAGGTTGTGGCCCATGTAACTAGAAGTGGCCGATTTTATCAACCAAATGAGAAGAAGGATAGTGAGAAGGAGAAGGCTCAGGAAAGAGATAAGATTGAAAATATAAAGAAAGTAAAAGATGACACTGTCCTAAAGTAACTTAAGAAAACCCAAGCTAACATTAGCATATGGGAATTGCTTTTGTCATCTAAAAAGCATACGAAAGCGATGTTAGAAGCCTTATCTAGCATTACCATTTCCACTCTAACCACTCCTGAAGAAATAGTAAGGATCTTAAAGTCTAACGAATGAGAGTATGAGAAGGACTTAATTACCTTTGGAAATAAGGAGTTGCCTTCAGAAGGGAGGAAGCATGTTAAGCCTCTGCTCATAATAGCTGAGCTCAAAGGTAGAAAAACCTTATGTGTAATGGTTGATGATGGGTCATCCATTAATGTCTATCCTAGACAGATCCTTGCCAAGATTGACATGATTTTGGAGGATTTAGATGAATTGAAGATGGTGATAAGGGCCTATGATAATTCAAAAAGAATAGTATATGACATCTTTAAGACTGTGATAAAGATTAGACCTATTAAGTCAGTGGTCGAGTTTGTAGTTATCGATATTCCACCACCTTTTGCCTTATTGTTAGGACATCCCTAGTTCCATGCGCTAGGAGGTGTCCCTTTTACCTTACACCAAAAGATCAAAATTTCACATGAGGGGAAGATCATAACCATACCTGCTACACCCGAAAAGGATATCAATGCGGTTCACATCAACATTGACTATTTACCCTATATGAATGGCTTCTAAGTAGCTATGATTATGGACGATTAGTATGATCCAAAGGTAGTTAATATCCTAAAGAATATGACCTTCTTTCCTGGGATGGGTTTAGGACTTAGAAACTAAGGAATCCCATAACTACCTGATTTTAAAGGGCAAACTACCACACAAGGGCTAGGTTATGAAACTGACAAAGAGAAAAGCATTCCAAGGAAAGGAATCCACCTTAGGGATTGGTTCATAAAGCAAGGGCAAGTTTTGCCTTAGCTTGGTTATCCTGAGCCATGGGAATTCAATGGCAAGCTATATCCTGGATTCGAGATCTTCGCAGAAATACTATCTCTTAAGAAGTTATAATTTGAGGTGGAGGAATCCCTCTTGAAGATGGAGGTGGATGAAGATGATAAGGTTAAAGGTATAAAGCCCACCATGTTTAAGGAAGAATGGGTCATGCTAAGTTCTCAAAATCTTCTAGATGATGAATCTAAATCTTTTAGTGATGCAAATAAGGACGGTGTGAACTTTTATTCCAAGATCAATGAAATGAGCTTTGGATTCACTTACTTGTTTGATGTCAATCTTGATGGTAGCATTCATATCATGCATTCCAAAAGTATTTTTTGTATTAATTTTGTGCAATTACATCCTTTTAATTCAAATACAAATGAAAACCCAAAAGAATTGCAATTAGGGTTTGATCTTGCATCGATACAAAATGAGAAGATAAAAGAAATATTGATTAGAAATTAAGATGCCTTTTCTTGGTATTATGAAGATATGCCTAGAATAGAACGCTTCATAATTAAACAAACTGTTCCAACCTTTACCCATATAAGACTAGTTAAGTAAAGGTTTAGAAGGATGAGACCGGAATGGGCCAAATTCATAAAAGAGGAAGTGGCTAAGCAGATTCAAGCTAGGTTTCTAGAAGTAATAGATTATCTTAAATGGCTTGCAAATGTTGTTCTTATTCCTAAGAAGGATGGGAGGGTTATGTGTGTAGATTATCGAGATTTGAATAAGTCTTCTTCTAAGGATGACTTCCTTTTACCGCTTATTGATGTGTTAGTGAATAATGCAGCTAGAATGGGTTGTTATTCTTTTTGTGATGGGTTCTTAGGATACAATCAAATTATAATGGCTGAGTTAGATAAGTTAAAAACTGCCTTTATCACGTAATTGGGAACCTTCTATTATTAAGTAATGCCTTTTAGATTAAAGAATGTTGGTGCCACTTACCAGCATATGGCTACCACTTTGTTTCATGACCTAATTTATAAAGAGGTTGAGATTTATGTGGATGACATGATGGTTAAGTCAACCACTATTGAAGATCACTATGAGGCCTTGGAAAGGTTCTTGCAAAGGGTGGTTAAGTATAAACTCAGGTTGAATACTAAGAATTGCATTTTTGGAGTAACGTTTAGAAAATTTTTGGGATATGTTGTGAGCCAGAAAGGAATTGAGATATATCTAAAAAAAATAAAGGCAATTTGTGATATGCTTGCTCCTCACACTGAAAAGGTAGTAAGAAGCTTTTTAGGGAAGCTCTAGTACATAAGTAGGTTTATAGCTAAACTTACTCATGTCTGTGAGCCTATCTTTAAATTTCTAAGGAAAAGTCAACCTGTGAAATGAAATGATAAGTGTCAATAAGCTTTTGACCATATCAAGGAGTATCTTGAAATTCATTAGTTTTGAGACCACCAATACCTGAGGGCATGCTCATCCTATACATATGTATAGAAGAATCCTCTGTGGGAGCTATGCTTGCTCAAGCAGATGAGGAAGGAATATAATTTGCAATATACTATTTAAGCAAGAAGTTGTTGCCTTATGATGAGAAGTATAATTTGGTGGAAAAGACTTGTTTTGCTATAGTATGGGAAACTAGAAAGTTAAGGCATTACTTCCAATCTTACAAAGTCATGGTGGTGTCAAGGATAGACCACATGAGATATTTGCACTCTGCCCCTATCTTAGTAGGAAAGTTAGCAAGATGGTTAATCTTGTTAACAAAATTTGACATTGAGTATGCCACTAAGAAAACTATCAAAGGTTGGATAGTGGAAGATTTTCTTTCTCAACAGCTTATTGATGATGATGAGCCTTAGGATGTGGAATTCCTTGGTGAAAATGTCAAAATGATAGAAGCCCAAGGGTGGTAAATGTATTTTGATGGAGCAGTTAATAAGAAAGGAGTTGACGTAGGAGATGTGTTGATTACACCAGATGGTGAGAAAATCCCTATGGCAAAGAAGCTAGGGTTTAAGGTTACTAACAATATGGCTGAGTATAAGACTTGTTTTTTTGGACTCGAAACTTTAGTAGCCTTAGGGGTAAAAGAAGTAATAGTGTCGGGAGATTCTATACTATTATCGAGTAAGCTAAAGGAGAATAGGAGGTTAAGGAGGAAAAATTACGACCCATGATCAATTGAAAGTGATCTTACAACACTTCACACTTGTATGCCTCATGCATATATCAAGGGTTGAAAATCAAATGGATGACGGTTTAGCTAGTTTGGCTTATGAATGAGAGGACCCATTTAAGCTTCCTATATGACCTATCATATCAGTTAAAAGCGGTATCCCATATTAACAATTAGAATGGGTAATGAATGTTGCAAGAGATGATATTCCATGGTATCATGACATTCAAAAGTATATGGAAAAAGGGAAATTTCCCGAAAGAGCTTAGAAAAGATAGAGTTATCATAAGAAGAATGGTTATGCAATTTGCATTGATAGCTAAGCAATTGTATAAAAGAATGCCAGATGGGGTATTGTTAAGAGACATATATGGCAAGGAAGCCCAACATATAATGAAAAAAGTTCATGCTGGGGTATGTGGATCACATATGAACGAAAGAGAGTTAGCCAAAAATATCCCTAGACAAGGGTATTTCTGATTGATAATGGAAAAAGATTGTGTGAATATGGCATGTTTTTGCCATGCTTGTCAAATTCATATGGATTTGAGACATTTTCCACCATCAGAATTACAAGGGTTATCATTCCCTTGGCCTTTTGTTGCTTAGGGAATATATATAATTAGTAAGATTATACCTTCGGCCACTAATGGTCATGTATTCATTGTGGTAGCCATAGATTACTTTTCCAAATGGGTAGAAGCAGAACCCTACAAGAAGCTGGGGGCAAAACAAATGACAAAATTCATAGAGAAGAATTTGATTGCTCGATATGGAGTTCCCTATCACATAGTGACCAAAGCAGGAGTTCAATTTCAAAGAGAAGTTATAGGTTTGGTTAAGGGTTATGGGGTGAAACACCATTAGTCTACTCCTTATAGGCCTCGAGATAATGGAGCAATTGAAGCTATTAATAAGAATATGAAAAAGATTTTGAAAAAATGATTAATACTTATAAGGATTGGGCTGAAAAATTGCCATTTGCTTTATGGGAATATAGGACGACTACTAGAATTTCAACTGATATGGCTTCATATTCCTTAGTATATGGCATGGAATTTGTTTTTCCTATAGAGATATAAATACAATCCATGAAGGTAGTTTTAAAGATGGGTATTCCCAAAGAGGAGAAGGTTAGGCATAGATATGCAGAGTTGGCCTTATTGGACGAAAGGACATTGGAGGCTATGTGTCGAACCTAAGCTTATTAGAGAAGGATAGCCAAAACTTTCAATAAAAGGGTTAAGCCTGGAAAGATTAAGGTTGGAGATTTAGTGCTTAAGCAAATAAGGCCAGTTCACATAGACCATAGAGGGAAATTTAAGCCTAATTGGGAGGGCCTATACCTAGTAACCAAAAGGTTCTCCTATGGAGCTATTAAGTTATCAAATTTAGATGGCAATGAGTTCACCGAGTCAATAAATTTAGATCAGCTCAAGCAATATTACATTTGAAAAAAAAAATTTGAAAAAAGAAGAAGATTCTTGCTAAGTTGAAAACCCAAAAGGGCAACTTAAGCAAAAATAAAAACAAATAAAAAGACATAAAGAAAAGAGAGAATGGATGCAAGATTAGAAATCAAACATAATTCAAGCTTGTATTTTTATTAAAATTTTGCATATTACATGAAATTATAATGATTGTTTGTTAAGGAAACATTGCTACCAAAAAGGTTACATCTTAAGAGCTAAGTATAATTTGGAGCATCTTTTCTTTGCTTTTTCATCTCTTGTTTGCATCATGCATCGCATCTTCATTTGCTATTTGCCTCTTCACTTGTATTATTGGCACAAAATTTTTCGAACGGATCCAAGTAAAGTAATCTCAGGTACAAGTAAGGTCACATGGAATGGATATTGAGATGAAAGTCCTATTGGATTCCTAAGAGTTCTTGATTTGTTTAAGAGATAATGGGGTTAGACGTTTGCATGAATTTGAGGCAACTTTTGGGAAGGTTTGCCTTTGACCGAATTGGCAAGTAATGCATTGAGGGAGGTAAAAGGATGAATAATGCAACCCTACTAAGGTAAACCCATGTTGTCCATTATGACGGACAAAGTTACAAGATGTCACTAAGGACATGTCCATCTTATTTCTTTGCTACCTAGGGTATTCATCCATATGGTCCAATCCCTTTTTGAGCAGTAAGGAACAAAGGTCTGCCTTTTAGGATAATGTGAAGGTTCAAAACTCTCAGAATTAGCATCCATTGCCTCAATAACTTACAACCTCTCTCGTAGTCATATCTAGCAAAAGAAGAAAAAGGAAAAAAAAAAAAATTAGCTCGCTAAGTTGCCAACTCTTGAAAAGAAGGCAATTTAGGAAAAAATTAAAGCAAAAGGAAAGGAAAGGAAAAAATAATAATAAAAAAAGATTAAAGAGATATAATGGTTACTTGCAAGAGCAATGGACTTCCTTTAAAAGTTCTAGTAGCCTTCCATTCATCTAAACCTTGCAAGGTTTCCACAAGAATTAAAGGAAAGGACCTTTAAGGAAACCTTCCACAATGGATAAAACCCTATAATCCACTAAGTCATCATGACCAACTAAGAGAAATTTGCCAAAAAGGCTAAAGATAAGGATTCTAGGCCAAAAGAGATCTTTTTTGTCCAATTTCTCAAGGTAAGGGATTAAGGTAGCAAGGTTGATCCATTAGCCATTTATGGTATGCCTTTGAATAATAAAGGGAGACATGTCACTAGAAAGTTACTCTTGGATGAAATTTTCACTATCTTCCATGGTCATAATCCCTAAATTCGCTAGGTCTTGAACATCACCTAGAATAGTTTTCGAATTGGAAATTGCCATATCCGCATGGAATGAAGGACGAAAAGAACTACTAAATCCCCTAGAGCCCACTTTCTAGTATGTTGACTCTAGAATGATTTTGATGATGTAATTTAAACCAAAACAAAGTGTTAATTGCATAATATATTTGAGTTACAAATAATTCTTTAACTTATGTTTAAGTGTTCGTTTAAAAACAGGGATTCACGCTCGTAAATAGGATTAACGCCTGTGAATAAAATCAAGTCAAAATATGAAATTTACTTAGAAAGGATCTTCAAGACCGTGTACATTTCTTCAAGGCCGTGAATGAGTTTCAAGACCATTACTTGCCTTCACGCCTGTGATTGATTTAAGAATGGATTTTGGCTCAGAGACACATATAGATTTTTCAAACCCGTGAAAATTTACTCACGCCCGTGAAAGACTATCACACTAGTGATTATCTTTCACGCCTGAGAATGGTTTGAAAATTTGAAAATAGCGTAGAAGAGTTTAAGGGCGTGAAATTTTATTCAAGCCTGTGAAGAATCATCTTTATGACCATGAGTACTAGTCACGCCCGTGAATCGGTGGTTATCTGTCAACTTCACGTCTGATATGTTTTTAAATATAGCTATTGGAAAAAGATTTGGAGGTAAATCTTACATTTAATGCAACCATAACGGTCACATTTAATGACCATTCAGTGAAGACTATAAATACATGAAGATTTGAAGTTCAAATAATAGGAGAAGCACATATCTTAAGAGAAATCAAATTTTTATAGTTCATACTCTGTTTTTCAAATTTTCTGAACTCTTTGAGCTTTACTTCTTTATTTTTAGAGTTCTTACTAGCTTTTGCTAGTCTTAACTATTTGTACTTGATTTTATATCATTTGAATAGCCTTGTATAAGTTTAGAGATACTTATAAATCTCTATCTCTGTTATTGAGAGTAAAAAATCTTAGTGGTAGCTCTATGAGTAATCCTGAAATCTATTATATTTGATTTGGGTGGCGCACCTGATTCTAGTGAAACCTCAATATTGGGTTGATGTTGAGATAAGTGGACATAGGAGAAGGAATTTTTCTCCGAACCACTATAAATTAGCTGGGATTTCTTAATCTTTCTCCTTTATTATTACTTGCTATTTAAAATTAATTTACCTATTGCATATTAGTTGTGTAATCTCTTCAAGATTTTTTAAACTCCTATTCACTCCCTTAAGAGTATTTTCATATTAGTGTTCACAATTGGTATCAGAGCTTGTGCTCTAGTTTTTATAAAATCAAATGATTTTTAGAGCTTATGATCTTGTTTCTATTGCAGCTGACACAATATTTGAGGAAGGCCAATGCAACACTAGATCGCCTTTGTTCAAAGGAGTAAACTACAATTTATGGAAGGTGAGGATGAGAATCCATATTTGATCCAAAGGAAATGAACTTTGGGACGCTATTAAAAATAGACCTTTCATCCTAATGAGAGGTGATTCAGTCACTCTAAAAAGTCCAGCAGAACACATAAGTGAAGACAAGACTAAAATGGCTTGTAATAACAAGGCCATGGATCTATTATTTTGTGCGCTTGATGCTATAAAATTTAATAGAGTATCAGCTTGTGAAATAGCAAGATAAATCTAGAATGTTCTTAAAGTCACTCACAAAGGGACTAATCAAGTCAAAGATACAAAAGTTAACATGTTTCTCACCGAATTTGAAAATTTCAAAATGAAGAATGATAAGAAAATTGTTGAAATGTACAAGAGATTCACAACTATTGTGAATGACTTGAAGAGACTAGATAAAGCTTTCACTCAAAAGGAATTGATTACCAAGCTTTTGAGGTATCTACTGGCAAGGTTTGATTACAAGGTAGACGCAATTGAAGAATCAATGAATGTGAATTCTTTGACACTTGAAGATAAGGTTAGTAATCTTATGACTTTTGAATTAAAGCTTCAAAATAGAGAAGGCTCAAGAGAAGAAGAAAATAAGCCCTCAAAGAAAGAGAAATGAATTGTCTTAAAATCAACATTAGAGAAGAGTGAAGACACTTCTAGTGATGAAAATGAAGACATTGCAATGTTAACAAGAAAATTTTAAAAATTCCTTTCCAAGAATATATTCAAAAGGAGAAGCTTCAAAGAAAGAATCAAGAAAAGAGAAGACAACAAAGGATAAATAATTTGCTTTGAATATATAAAACTAGGACACATCAAAACTGATTGTTCAAACCTCAAGAATAAGAAGAAGAAGGAAAAGAGGTCAATGAAATTCAAGAAGAAAAACAAAGCATATGCAGCTTGTAGTGGAAGTGATATATCAAGCGATGAAGAGTCAATCGAAGAAAACAAACAAGAAAAAGTGAACTTGTGTTTCATGGCTATGGAAGATAAAAAAATTGAAGATGAAGAACTCTTTGAGGTGCAAGTAATCAAGAAAGACAAATGGATTATGGATAGTGGTTGCTCAAGACACATTACTGGATATAAATCAAAATTCAAGGAACTTAGCTTCAAAAGTGGAAATGTTAGTTTTGGTGACAACTCCAAAGGAAAAATCATCGGTATCAGCTCTATCGGCAACGGTGATGTTTCTCTATCCAAAGTTTTATTTGTTAATAATTTGAAATATAACCTTCTTAGTATTAGTCAATTATGTGATAGAGGATATAAAATTATTTTTGAATCTCTTGCATGTAAAGCAGTAGGAATCAAAACAAATAAGTTAGCTTTCATAGGATATCGCCAAGGCAATGTATATTATGTGGACCTAAATAATGCATCTCAAGTAAATCTTTGTTTATTTTCATCTAAAGATGAGGACACATCCTTATGGCATAAAAGAATTGGACATGCTAGTATAGATGTAATCTCAAAACTTTCTAAAAGAGACTTAGTCAAAGGTTTGCCAAAATTAATTTTCAAAAGGGAAAGCTTTTGTGATGCATGTGATAAAGGCAAACACTCTAGAAGTTCTTTTAAACCAAAAAATGTTGTTTCAACTTCTAAACCTTTACAACTTTTGCATATTGAACTTTTTGGTCTAACTAGAACCACACGCCTTCGTGGAAAGTATTATTGTTTTGTTTGTGTTGATGACTATTCTAAATTCACTTGGGTGTTTTTTATTACTCATAAACATGATGCATTTCATACTTTAATCCCTCTTTTAAAATCTTTACAAACTTAAAATGGATATGCTATTTCTAGTATTATGAGTGATCATAAAAAGAGTTTGAAAATTCATATTTTGAAAACTATTTTAAAGAGCATGGCATATCCCATAACTTTTCAGCTCCTAGGACTCCTCAATAAAATGGTGTTATTGAAAGGAAGAATAGGTCTTTAGTTGAAATGGCAAGAACAATGCTTTGTGAAAACAGCTTGCCTAAATACTTTTGGGTTGAAGGTGTTAGCACTTCTTGCTACATTTTAAATAGAGCAATGGTTGGGTCAGTCCTTAAAAAGACCTCATGTTAGTTATGGAAAGGAAGAAAACCTAATATTGCATATTTTCATTCATTTGGGTGTAAATTCTTTGTTCTGAATAATGTCAAGGATAACTTAGGAAAATTTGATGCCAAATCAAATGAGGCTATATTTCTTGGATATTCTATGCATTCCAAAACCTATCAGGTCTTCAACAAAAGAACTCTTTTACTTGAAGAATGCGTACATGTTATGTTTGATGAGTTTCATTCTAAAGATGTTGACAAAGAAAATGAAGACAAAAGCATAGAAGAAATGATGGAAGACTTATCCTTAGAGAAATATGATGAGCATAGCATGGATTTTGGCAAGGACTCCAAAGATAATGAAGAAATTGACTTACTTGAGTCCACACATCAACACAAAGAACCACATCATCCAAGAGTGAAAAATGATGTTAAGGACACTTAAATTATTGGTGATCCACTTAAAAGAGTGAGGACAAGGTCAAAAGTCCACAACACTTATGAGTATGTTGCATTCCTCTCACAAGTTGAGCCAAAGAACATCAAGGATGCACTTGAAAATAATCAATGGATAATGGCCATGCAAGAAGAACTAAATCAATTCGAAAGAAGCAAGGTTTGGACATTAGTCCCTAGACCTCAAGACCATCCGGTGATTGGTACAAAATGGGTATGTTGCAACAAATTAGACGAATCCAGAATAGTGGTAATAAATAAAGCAAGGCTAGTTGCTTAAGGATACTCTCAAGAGGAAGGTATTGATTCGATGAAACTTATTGTAATATCTGCCAACTTTGTTGTGTTTTTATTGATTTTGTATGTTTGGAGAACCTATTAAAATTTTTAATGAGAATATTGAGAATTTCAGAAATTTTTTATTATTGATGCTGCAGGATTTTGTAATGATGATTTCATGTTCTTAAAGACATAATTTGATAAAGTGTAAAATATGAAAGTTGTTAATTTATGTCTTAGATATAATTTTGTAAAATGGTTTGGAAAAATTCCGTGTATGTGATGAGTTGTATCTATTTGAGCAAGGCTGGTCTGGTTGAGAGTTTCTGTAGGGATGCAGTATCTGTTTGGAATTACTGGGAATGGCTGAGGCAGAATTAGCTGAAGTTGTGAACATAAAAAATGTTCCTTTGTATGTTGAGATGATGACTGTAAAATTTCAGAATTTTTGGATAAGTATATCTTAGTGGAGAGTGATTTGTATCAAGGTTGTTCGGTTAGATTTTGGGGTAGGAGTCTGGGTGACTTTTGGAGAGTCACTATTGTCTGTGTGTTGGTCATTTTGATTTGAAATTTTGATATGTTATGCTCCTACCTGTTGATTGTAAGTGATAAAAAGAATTAGTAAGTTTGAATATTTGTAGCTCATTTGCAAGCTGGCTAAGTGTGGTATGTTTAAGCAGGAATTTAACTTAGAAGAATTTGTTATGGCGAGCCAGCAAAATGCGAGGAGGCATTTTGCGAATTGGAAATGCGAAGTGGCATGATGGCGGAGTGGCGAAGTGAGTTTGTCGATGTGGAAATTGGCGAAGTGGATTTGGCGAAGAGGATTTGGTGAAGAAGAAAGGCGAAGAGCCGTGGCGAAGAGGTTTTGGCGAAGAGGAAAGGCGAAGAGAATTTGGCGAAGAAGAAAGGCGAAGAGCCTTGGTGAAGAGGATTTGGCGAAGAGGAAAGGCGAAGAGCTTTGGCGAAGAGGAAAGGCGAGGAGGATAAGGCAAAGTAGGCATTATGCAAAGAGAGAATGTGCGAAGTGGCAGTTTGCGAAGAGGCGAAGAAGCATTGCCGAGGTGGCAAATGCGAGGAAGAGTTGCGTGGAGAATTTGGCGAGGCAGCATACACGAGGTAGCATATGAGAACTGCAATGTGTGAGGCAGCATTGCCGGATCAAGATTGGCGAGTTGGGAAGGCAAAGTGGGATTGGCAAGCTGGTTAAGCGAGGTAGCTTTGCTGAGGCAGGTCTGGCGAGGCGAGCTGGCTAGCGTATTTCTGGGGCAGTGTCTATTTAAACCCAGTAACCCCAGTAGTGATTTTTCACGATTTTTCTCTTCTTCTTCTTCTATTAAATTCATTCTTTTCCTCAGATTTATTCTATTTTACATTCTAAGGCATTAATAATCAGATTAATGCAATAGACTTCTAGATTAGTCTATATTAAGGCAGAATCATCAAATTTGAGCAGTATTTGCAGAAATCTCAGATTGAAGGAAATAAGGTAAATTTTCTTCCTAAGTTATTTTCTTTGGATTTATTTAAGTCTATGGGTTAGGATAATTAATTCTGGGTATATAGAATTTATTGCTAGTGATCTGAAGCTATTAATGGTAATTAATGTGGGAGAAATCTGGAGGTTGAGACTGCCATGAACAGTAACTCTGAAAATTTAATGCCAATTTAATTCAGTTTTCTTTAAAGACATTAATGAAATTGTTGTTGAGAATTAAGAATAGGGATTCTAAGATAATCAATTATTAGGAAATCATGTTGAATATTATTGGTTTGGAGAAACCCTAATTTTATTTTTTTTGTATATTTGGGGAATTTCTTAGGAGGAGAATTCAGAATTTGATTGAGAGATTTAAGCAAGCAGTTTGCTAAAGAATTAAGGAAAAATTTGTGCAAGAAGTAAGTATGAACATTTACCTATTTCTTGTCTCTTTGAAATAATAATACTAGTCATATTTGAATTGTTCATTCTCATATGTTTATATATTTTGTATATGCCGAAAATGTCTTGATCAATATTCTTGGATCAAGTCCATGTATTCTTGGTTGTGAACCCGGTTTGGATAATGATATATATTGATGGTCTTGCGACCAATATGTTTCTCATGAGATTGAAACCCGTGACCCATGGATAAAACGCTCTTCCCAATGAGAGTAAATTCATTAGTCCATAGTGCACTTTGGGAACTCAGCTGGTAGAGTTCTGTACCAGTGTTCTACCTAGAGGGGACCAGGAACTCTAGGCGCATGCTTGGCCAAGCATGTGTACACGTTGAGGTAGCAAGGCTACCGATGCGTATGTTCTGATATGTAATTAATTCTTCCAGATGATACTTGATAATGCCATTCCTTGCTGTGTTTTAAAGATGAACCATGATTTGAAATTGACATGTTTTGATATAGCCAAATTATTATGAGAACTACAATTCTATCAAGTAAAAGCCTATGATTTCCTTCATGCCTATATGTATAATTAATTGTTAATTCACCTTGACTCGATATTTCATTCTTATTATATAATGTTCATATCTTACTGAGTTAAAAGCTTACTCCTCTTTTGTGGATTTCAGGTGATAGTATAGCTCGTGAGGGAGCTAGCAGGGAAGATCAAGCTTCTTGACCTTTTTCATTCCAATAAGCTTCCTATGTAATTCTTTTGATATATATAAATATGTATATTTGTTGAAGGGTATTATGGCACAATATGTAATGGGAGTATACTCTAGAGCTCCGTAGTTAGTCCTTAGAGGATGATAATATTTGATGTATGAATTGTTATCTTTTGGGTACTCTTGTTCCTTAGTGATATGAGATACATCTTTTGATCAGTAAGGAATAAGAGACGATTATTATGAAAGGATATAGTAAAGAAGTGATTTATGCTTGAATGGATTATGAATATAATATAGCATGGTATTATATTTAATGCGAATGTATATGAGATTCAGGTTATGGGAGTTCTACGGGTTTATGGTGGCCTTAAGCTTACCCTTATCCTAGGACCATCGCACCGCTGGAGTTGGGGTGTGACATATGGTTTATTTAGATAATTTAGGAGTTGAATTGAATGGGTTTTAGGTTAAATTGCATCAATTGATGCATTTTTATAGAAAATCCTAAATTGCCTAACCTATTTGAAGTTGTTTGAATGAGCTATATTAATTAGTGTTAGTTTGTATCAATTAATCTTAGAATATGTTAATTGGAGGCTATTAGGTAACTAATTGATGGTTGTTTTGGTGTAGAAAATCAAGTTTGCACAAGTTGTGCATTTTGCCTCCTTTGAAGCAATTGGGTAGAAATCAATTTTCTAAGGCAATTGGAAGCCTTAGGTGAGTTCTATATGCATCATTTAACAAGCCTATAGCATTGAAATTTTATTTGGAAACCTATGATGAAAGTTATGTTTTGGCCGAACCCAATTATACTATTCATAGCCTTGAGTTTTCTTTGTTTTTCTTGAATTCCTTAGTCAATTTGATGCCTTTAATGATGTTTAATATTGTATATTTATATCATATTGTGTTGTTGATAATATGAACTTGTTGTTGGTTGAATTAAGCATGCCAAATTTGCACCAAACCCTAACCTATTGGCTTGCCATTTTTTGCCCACCAAGTGTTTGACAAAATGACTAGTTATTATTGCCTTGGCCTATTGCTTTATATTCCATAGGCCTACCATTTGAAGCCATCGACACCAGCGACATTGGCATGCCAATTGGCCTACCGATTTCCTTTGCCGAACCAACCTTTGTTCTATACCTTTGTTGTTTACCATACCACTTATCATTGATTGTATTTCATATATTGCAATGCCATTGATTATATTGCTAATTGATTTGAATGATATTGAGCTTATTGATATGGAGGATACCATTGTTGCATAATGGTGTCCATTGATATGTTCCTTTCTTATATTGATCCTAATGTGGCTTGACAGAGTTATCGATCCAACAGGGTAGTGGGAATATACTATCGGCGATGTGCACATTGTATTACTGATACCCTAGCTGGGAAGGGTTATGGTCCTGGCCATAAGACCTGATCAGTCTTATACTTACTGATATGAATATTACTGGAGACTGTATGTTTACATATAATCTATACTGATGCTACTGGAGACTGTATGATTTCATATAGTCCATCCTTTTATCTATTTTTCCATATTATACCGAGCTTATGATATACTTATTGGCTATTCTGTCACCATCTGTATTTGATTCTGTAACTTGTTTACATTAATCTTTTGATACCATTGTTCCATTTGTTACCTATTATATTTATTGGAGATGCATATATATTCACTGAGTATCATATATACTCACCATTTCTTTGTTTAACCATTTCAGGAGAGAAGTAGACTATAAAATCCTATCTTCTGACATCCAGCGGATTTCTACTCATTGTTGATATATGTAAATATTTTGAATTCTGTATTTTTGGTGTTCATAATCTAGCTGCTCCATGGGGTATGTATGGGTTAGTTAGAGTATGAACATGTATATATATATGATGATGATTTATAGTATTTAATGTTATTATGATATGTGATGATTATTACAGCCAATTACACTAGATTACAAAACAAATTACAGAATGAATGGTAATTAAGTAAAATTAGATAATTAATTGATGGTTATAGATTATGTATGTGATACTGAGTTCTACGGATGTCGGTAGCCATTGGCATCTCCCGCATTCTTGGATCGTCGCGATTCAAAATGGGTCGTGACAGTGTCATTCAATAATTAGACATGATAATCAATATATATAATGTGACACATGACAATCATTAGATATGACGTGACACATGACAATCATTATCTTTCTTCTCTCTCCTTGTAGTGAAAGATGAGAAGAAAAAAAATATGAGAGTGAGCTGACCAACACTTTTGCATTTGGGAGTTCAAATAGTTTTGTTATCTTCCTTAAGCAAAAGAAGTCTCTCAAGAGTTGAAAAGAAAATTACTTAACATCTTCTACTTTTCTTGTTTCCTTTGTATGTTTGGTAAAACATACTAGAAAAGGAAAAAGGTTTTTGCACCAAAAACTTGAACTTTTTTTCTTACTTTTGCTAAGGAGTACTTTGGTGGGTTTTTAGGCTTGAATAAAAAAGAACCACATAGACAAGGGACCTAAGAAAGGAAAGTGTTTCCAAGTTGATTGCAAGCACTTATGGACTAACTAGATGCATAACATTTGATTTGCTTGCAAATTTTTATTTCGGTTGTCAAGAGGTAATCCCTAAATTTTGTTGTTAGTCTATGCATTGTGTGTTTTGGCTAGAAAATAGTTAATCCTTGTAGTTGTGCTCAATGTTTGTTATTTGCTTCTATTATGATGTTTGTTATTTTGAGCACCCATTATGATTTTTTGAAGCCTACAGTCTTTGCTTCTAAGGATCCAACTCACACATAATTTTTTTTTTTTTTTTTTTTTTTTTTTATGAGTGGCATTAATGAATGGTTAATGGAAAATTTAGACAACAAGGTAGATTGAATTGAGGGAGTTTCATGGCATATTATTTTTGGGATAACTTGCTAGAAGCTTTAAATATAGAGGAATGAAATTTTTTTAGCGAGAATGATTTCATGTTGGTTGATATTATTCAACATATCCTTTCTTTTGCCAAGGAAGTTATCAGTTCACGTTTGTTTTTGGATGCCCATTCTTAAGGTAGTAAATTTGTTGTTACTCGTATGGTTGGTTGTGTTACTCCCTATAATGATTGGTGCAAGCTCAATTCTGATAGGTCTTTTATTAAAGCCAGGGTTTGGCTTATACTGGAGGTCTAATTCAATTAAGTATAGTTTCAGGGCTAGGTGGTGTGAACACCAATTTTTTATACCCCTCGGACTTGTGCCAAGACGAATGAAGCTAACCGCAGCCTAAACCATTCAAAGGCAGACTCAGAAAAACATCAGAAATAGGGCTGAGCCTTGAAGGGGAAGCATTGCCGCCACCCCTTGGGCGGCGCCACCCTTCCTTTAGACAACAACTAAGTTGACTTTGGTGGTTCCACCCCTTTGAGCCCCTGTGCCGCCCTCCTTAGGTGTCGGCGCCACTACCCCCTCTGGCAGTAATCCTTATTCATACCTATGGCAGTTTCCTTTTTTGAGTTTTTTCATCAAATCCCATATCGGGAAATTATGAAAATTGACCCCTAACTCTCTATTATAAATAGAGAGCCTCCTCAACCTAGTTTCAAACCTCAAAATCTCTGAAGTTGAATTTTCCTTCTTAGATTTCACTATCTTCTCCCTCTTACATCTTTTTTTTTTTCTTATTTATTTAGTTCTCTTTGAGCTAAAGAAGGACCAAATCTGAGGCGTGTGGAGCCTCAAAATTTATTTAATATAAAGTCACTTTGTTCGTTTGTTTTCTTTTCTTTTGAATTGTCAAGTAAAAGGTAGTTTGACCATCTCCCCGTGCTTTGATCAATTCAAGGTGGAACTCCGATCCGGAAGAGCACTCCGTCCATCACCTCCCCAAAGATCAAAACAAAATGTATCAACTCATAAACTCCTTCTTGTTTTCTTATTTTGATAGAGCATCAAAATAAACAACTTATCTTTTACCTTTTTTTAGTTTGATAGAGAATCAAAATAAAGAACTAAAACATGATAAATTGGGCATAAAATCAACTCTCCTTTGCAAGAAGGAAGAACTGCGTAGGTTTTGATTCCCATTCAATGGGATATGTAGGCAAGCTGTATAAAAGCTTCAAATAAAAAAAAAATGTTAAAAAACCATCTTTTCCTTTTATTTTGTTTATTCGATTCATATTTTGTTCATTGGATGTATTTTTCTTTTATTTTAGCTTAGATCTTTAGGGAATGTGTGATCAACCTATAACGCATAAGGGTTATAGTTGATATGCCCTATTTTGGGTTTTTGAACTGTAAATAATTTACTTTATCGCTTTATTTTATTGCTTTATTTCTTTATGTATTCATCTTATATGCTATTTCATTTATATATGTCATTCTTTAAATTGTTCATTCAAAAAAATATTTTAAATCAAGGTTAAAATTAGAAGCTAAATTTAATAAAAAACCTAGTCTCCGAATCCTCTTTGGTTTCAAAGACTAGTGCACTTTTTTTGCCTTTGGGATAAAATTGAAGTCAAAATGGGTTTTTACCTTAAATTTTCCCAACAAAAATAACTTAAGGTGATGACTTCAAAATTCCAAATTAGTTTCAAATAAAAGGTGCTAGGGTCATCTTAATTCGTGAGAAATCGTCCCAAAATGAGCATTGTTGATTCCATTCAGTTGGACAGGACGCGATGTTCGAGTGAGGCCTCACAGCTAGCGACTCTACTGGTGAGAATTTTTTTTTTTTCAAAAGTTAAAAATGACTACCAATTGATTGAAAATCTTTTTCAAAAATAACTTTATACTTGGCTTTTAGTTTAACTTTGATTTTCATGCATCACTACATAACCAGTTATAAAATTAAACCTTTGGATAACAAGTAGCATTGATTTGACAACTCTCTTTGAGTATGTTGGGAGATAGCGAGAGCATCCACCCCACGACGAATCTTCAATCCTTTTGGTGTGTAACGAGCAGTAGTATTGTTGGACCTACATGAAACTCATTGTTTCACATGATTAGGTATATCACTGCTCTAGTGTGACGGGTACCCTTAAACCAAACCACCTAGCCTTTATATAATGAATATTAAACCATAGACCTTAAGGCCTATAAACCATAATAATGTTAAATTGTCATCATTAACCAATTTTCTTCATACACATACATTCATGCATACATGCATAACCATGCATTTATGCATTTGTGGACCAAAGACCTATGAGTCAATGGTCAATCCAAAGCCCAAAAACTTTGAACCCATTAAACCATCCATAAGCTTTCAAGCCGTACTTAGATTAGATCCTTCTTTTCCACCCTTGTTTAGGTTTTGTTTGGACCACCATGACCTGATCCAAATGTTTCTTTTGAAAGGTAGAAATGGAGAGCACAGCACCTGACATGGATGCCATAAAGACACTTTTAGCCATATTACTCAAGAAGCAAGAGGATAACTTTTGTATTGCCTTAGACCATGCCCTTGATACACAATGCCAATCCATCCTTAATGAGGTAAAAACAATGATGGGTCAAGAAACAAGTGTCCACCAAACTGATGCTCCTAATGCATCTTCATCCCTTCTACCAAATCCCGTTATTGATCAGAAAATTAATGGGAAAGCTCCTAAAGTTGTCATTCTCGCACAAACTATCAATTTGAATGGTCGCACTACTCCATCTTCCTCCCCAAATATTTTTCATAGAGGAGAAGGCTCCAACTTGATCGAAGCTAAGAAGCTGATGGAAAAATTTGAAGTTATGGAAAGGCTTCTCAAGAACATCAAGAAGCATAAGGATCTCATTAATGTTGATGCTCTTACTCTTTTCCTGAATGCTAGGGTTCCTCCAAAATTTAAGATGCCTAGCATGGACAAATTCGATGGTACTACTTGCCCAAAGGCTCATTTAAAAATGTATATAGGAACTATGAACCAATTGGGGGTGGACAATGAGCTCCTTGCTTAATTGTTCCAGTAGTTGCTCATAGGTGCTGCATTACGATGGTTTGTCGACTTGGACACCAACTTTAAGAAAACTTGGCATGATATTTGCAATGCCTTTGTCAAGCAATATCATTACAATATTAAGGTGGACATCACTATAAGGGATTTAGAGACCACTAAGTAACAACAAAGGGAGTCTTTCTCCACTTTCCTAACAAGGTGGAGGGCAAAGGCGACCTAAATGATGAACAGGCCCACTAAGCAAGAGCATATTGATATTATCACTAAGAACCTTCTTCCAAGTTATCAGACTTATCTCCAAACCCAGTATTTGCCAGATTTCAAAGCACTTATTGCCACTGCATCAATGATAGAGGATTTGATCCAAAGTGGGCAAATCAAAGAAGAATCCCTTAGTTCAAGGTATAAAAAGAACACCCATTATACTCACAATACTTCCTCCAATAAGAAAGGTGGGGAAAAATGGGGAAGTTGTTGCCATCTCCAACCATCCTCCAATGAGACTTGAGAGGAGATCCTTCACTGATTTGGATATGCCTTTGGTCATGGTGTACAAGAAGGCTTTGGAATCAAATATGCTTAAGCCTCTAGAACCTGGGGACCCTTAAACCTCCTGCCCAAAAGTTGGAACGTAAATGAATATTATGAATATCATCAAGGTACAGGGAACAAAACAGACATGTGCAAGACCTTGAGACATAAAATTCAAGACCTGGTGGATAGTGGTGATATCATTCCACCGAAGGTAAGACCTATCATCACCACCAACCCTCTCCCAAGCCATTAAGCTAATGTTAATCTCCTCCACTCCTTCAACATAGAAATTGATCCAATCTCTTTGATCCGATCAATTGATGAGTTCTGTTGTGTCCTGGACCTTAATGACTTCATAGAGGAAAATATGGAGGCTACTCTCTTTGAGCAAATCCTCATGCTTAGAAGTGAAGTGGAATCAGAACACACCAAACTCATCCATCCAATCTTAGTTGCACCTGATAATTGGCATATTGAGAAGCTTCCTGACTTAATGAGACATTTTCTTTTCCAACCAAGTTCGAGTCAGAATATAAGTCAGAGTTAGAGTCTGTTGAGTTTGTTTCTTCTTTTTACTCTGTAGAGTCTGTAAAGGATTTCCCTAGTCCTTCTTTCAATTTTGATGTAGTCCGCAAGGACGAAACATTTATTAGCAGTAAAAGTTTTCAATTTTCCTTTATATCCCTGAGTCTTCTTTCCTACTTCATGAATCTAATTTAAATGAGGCATCAAAAGAAAAAGAAATAAATGAAATAAAAGAACAAAATAAAGAGTTAATAAATCTGGGCACAGATGATAAACTAAAAATCACATTCATTGCATCATTATTTTATGATAAGGCCTCTTTGTTCAAGATAGTTCAAGAATTTTTAGATTATTTCGCTTGGGAACTAGAAGACATGACCGGTATTGATCCAAGTATAGCAGTCCATAAGATTCTGACCTATGAGGATGTGAAGCCTGTAAAACAGAAGTTACGGAGGATGAAGGCGGAGTGGTCTCTTGAGATCAAAGAGGAAGTTGTTAAAGAATAGTTTCATTGAACCTATCACTTACCTTTCATGGCTAACCAACATAGTGTCTGTGCCAAAAAAGGATGGGAAGGTAAGAATTTGTATGTATTATAAGGATCTGAACAAAGACTGTCCAAAAGATGATTTTCCTTTACCTCATATAGACTTATTGGTTGACTGCATGGTTGGATCTAAGGTAGTCTCCTTGACTAATTTATATATGGGGTACAATCAGATACAAGTCTATCCACCTGATAAGGAAAAGACAACTTTTGTGACAAAATGAGGCATTTACTACTACAAAGTCATGCCTTTTGGTTTAAAAAATGCTGGGGCAACATATCAGAGAATGGCTATAACTATCTTTCATGACATGATTCACAAGGATGTGAAAGTATATGTTGATGATATGATTATCAAATCCAAAACGACAAAGGGACACATAGACGCATTAAGGCGTTTCTTCCTTAGGTTAAGACAATACAATATAAAGTTGAATCCTACTAAGTGTGTTTTTAGTGCATCCTCGGGTTTGTTCTTAGGCCATATGGTGAGAAAAAAAGGGATAGAAGTAGACCCAGCTAAATTAAGAGTCATTTTAGAAATGTCAGCCCCAAAAACAGGAAAAGAGATTATGGGATTTTTTGGACGTTTGCAGTACATCAGTCGGTTCATTTCCCAACTGGTTGACGTTTGTGGGTCCATCTTTAAGTTATTGAAAAAAGAATCTCCTAAGGGATGGAATGAAGAATGTCAATAAGCTTTTGAAAAGATCAAACAATACTTGCTAAATCCTCCTGTCTTGCAACCACCAAGGCCTGGTAAAACCTTGTTGTTATACCTCTTTGTGACAAAAAAAGCTATGGGGGTAATGCTCGCTCAAAATGCTATGGATTTGTATAAGGAAAATTCCACTTATTATTTAAGTAAACACATGCTTGCCCACGAACTCAAGTACAATTAGATTGAAGAGTTATGTCTCGTCTTGGTTTAGGTATGCCATAAGCTGCAGAATTATTTGGGTTCATACATTATGCATGTCCTTGCTAACAAGAGCCCCTTGAAATTCCTTATAGAGATGCCAGTTCTTGACAGTAAAATGGCATGATGGTTGGCAGTTCTAGCAGATTTCGATCTCAAATATGTTTTAAGGAAGGCTATCAAAGGAAGTGTGATAGCTGAACAATTAGCTGCTGCCCCAGTAGATGATGAACCATTAGAACTCGAGTTTCTAAATGAGGATATCATAGAGCTAGAACCCGAAGTTTGGAAGTCATATTTTGTTAGAGCAACCAACAGCAAGGGTTATGGCGTTGGAATAGTACTTGTCACGCTTAATGGGTATCATTTACCTATGACCATTAAGTTAGCCTTTGAGGTGATGAACAATGAAGCAAAATATGAAGCTTGCATATGTGGTTTAGAGGTTGCCACCAATATGAGGATTGATTACCTAGAGGTCTATGGGGACTCTAATTTGATTGTCTCACGAGATCCTAGCAAATGAAAGATAAAAGAATAGCGTTTAGTTCCTTACTATCAATGCGTAACTGATCTAGTAGAAAATTTTCATGAATTATCTTTCCATTATTGTCACGACCCAACTTGGGAGCTTCGACGGTCCTAGGGTATGGGTGTTGCCTAAGCTACTAGTACCACAAAGAACCCAAATAACTATACTAAATGGCATGCAATTCAATAACAAGCTCAATATGGCTTGACAATTCAATAAAAATTTGGGCAGCATCTCCTTTATATAAGGATCATGCCCATCTGAAAAACATATAAATGAACACTTCCACTATATATTTCAACATCTATCTCAAATCAAGGATCCCTCTGGATCTCCAATATCAACTCAATACAAACATATCTGTATATCAAGTCATTTCCATACATATCATATCATATATATATCCATAGTATTATCATTATGCAAGACTTATAAAGATGCAAACACACATATATGTATACATGCCACTTCTTAATTTACAGTACCATGGAACCTCTATACTGTACAATATTTACATATACTTTTGGAGCTTGATATTTACATGATCGACTAGTAAAGTTCCAAGGCAGGAGTAGGAGATGCCAATGGAAAGCGTGCCTCACCGTAGACCTGAAAATTGTAAACCACTAAGGGAGTGAGTATAAAATACTTAGTGAATCTAAATGTATAAAAATGCAATAAATGATCATGAAACAATGGTTGCCCATATATGGCCTGTAGAATAAGTATAAGATAGCAAATAGATAATAAAACGGGTATCTGTATAAGAATCAATATAGAATCCATATAAGTATCCAGATACATATCCATATAAGTATCCAAATACACATATCCATATAAATTTCTAATGTACAAGATAGCACACATATGATATAACAGGATTGGGGTTATTTCTGAAATTCAGTACTCAACACTATCATAAAGTGCACTAGGGAATATAATATCCCTCCCTAGTAGGGGTCCACAAAACACATTAACCACGTAAGGGATATTTTCCCTACAACTAGAGAATATAACATTCCTCTCTAGCAAGGGTCCACAAAACACAATGTGCACACAGTCGATGGAACTTACCAGCTATACTATTGAAATAGCCCTGTTATAATATCATATGAGTGAGTCTTTAAATAATAGTAAATATAGCTTATTTATACCTTATATAGCAGTAGAACAATCATACATACATATATGAAGAATAATAAAATAAAATTGGAAGATGTCAAAAATTTGCCCGGCGGGGTCCAGTTGCGCTGCTGCAACTGGCACTCACCGTTACGGGTCCGTTTTGGGATTTTTGAGTAGTTTATGGTTAACTATGTTACCAAAGGATTTAGGTGGGCCATGAAGTATGGTTTCAAAGCTTAGGTCGAGACTAGATAATTGGGCCAAGTGGTGGCCCAATTGGCTTTTTAGATTTTATTTTATGGCCAGACAAAGTTTAGGTCAGTTTAGTTCGTTTCAGTGGGCTTATTTACGGGTCAATTTACACTGTATATGATTTCAGGTACCAAACTTTATTTTTATAGCTCAAATGAAATATTATAGCATATATGAGGCAAATCATGCATGATTATACATAAGGACTCACCTCAATCACAGTCCAATCACTTTTTCCCTAATTCAGTGATCCCGAACCTTAGTCGGCCCGCCGCTCGACACTTCGAGCAGGAGTATTCGACGGTTCACCTATTATCACATATAACGCTCCGGTAAGATGTAAAATCATTATAAAACACATCATTTAAACAAAAACATATCAAATCACATAAGGCATACATTGTATGCATTATCAACCTCACTTCACACAATTTACATATTTCTCATTCCTTTATGCTATAAACCAATTCTATCATCATCATTAGCCCACGTTTCACATATGCATTACTTATATATCATTTTACAAACTCATATACACTTAACTTAGCATTTTATACCAAACATATACTATATTCAAGATTACTTTCAAAGTACTTAAATCAATCATCTTTCACACATTTAATCTTATACATTTCCATCATTTTCAACACTTTATCATATTCAAACCTTACTTTATAAAACACATTAGCTTAACACCTTAAACTAACAAAGTCCATATTAACCAACATAGATAGAATTCATTCCTTTTATCCATTTTTCAATGTCATTCCATCAAATAACACATATAAGCATCAAATGTATAACATTTAGGCATTTAAACATATTAAACATCAAAACACAACATACCATTCATGTTCATCACATTCAGCCAAAACACAAATCCATAGGAATGCACTTATTGCAAAGCTGTCTAGTCTGCTGATCAATTATATCAACTGACACTTTTTCATAAGCTAATTCTTCATTTACCTCCACATCCTGTAACTGAAGAACATGGGATGGATCTGATATATACTTCCTCAATATAGAAATGTGGAAGACTGGATGCACATGTCCCATGTTTCGAGGTAGTGCCAATCTGTAGGATACATTTCCTACTCTATCTAAAACCTCGAAAGGACCTATATATCTAGGTGATAACTTTCCTTTCTTTCCAAATCTCATAACTCCCTTCATTGGAGAGATCTTAAGGAAAACATGAACACTTACACTAAACTTTATGTCCTTTCTCTTCCGATCAGCATAACTCTTTTGCCTACTGAAGGCAGTCCTAATCCTCTCCTTAATCAAGGGCACCTTTTCCATTGTCTCTTTAATCAAATCCGAGCCCCCTAGCTGTTTCTCCCCAGGCTCAATCCAACATATTGGAGATCTGCACTTTCTTCCATACAGTGCTTCATATGGTGCCATGTCAATAGTGGAGTGGTTGTTGTTGTTGTATGCAAACTCTATCAGTGGCAGATAAT
>CANXYC010230493.1:0-61982 GCA_948193065.1 Aleurites moluccanus | reverse complement strand
TGCATCAGGCAAGATATTTTGGGGCAATATTCTATGGTGAACCTTGAGCTCTTCAACATTGTCGACGAGATTAAGAAGGTTTCCAAGGCTTTTGTTGTACATCCTAAGAATGTTAATGCGGAAAATGCTACAAGTATGGTTGTCTTTCTCACACATGCAGCTAAATATCTTTGGGAAATTAGAATTTAGGTTGTGTATGTTGATAATTTACCAAGATTCTCTCCGTTGTAGTATGATTCCAGTCCAATCGAGTTTTTCTTTACTATCTCACTCTTGTTAAGGTTCTGGAGCATTAAAAAAATTATCCATGCCTTTTGAAGTTTCTTTATGCTTTTGCATCTGCATTCTGCTGGTGGACTGTATCTTCTTTAACTTGGTTGCGTTTTCTCATCATACTTCCCTTTTTTTTCCTGCTAGAAAATAATGATTACTCATAATTTTAAAGTGGACATCACATCTTGTGGGGATTATGTGGATGCAGTTCTACCAGTTATGCTATCCTCAAAGCTATTGCCAGAGATGGAAATAGATGACAACTCGAAGAGGGAGCAGTTGCTTCAGGGGTTGCAAAGTTTTCCAATAGCCTCTCAAATAGAGAAATTGAAGGTCAGTCGGATTCTATTGAATATTCAATACATCATCCATGGATTCTTTGCATTCAGATATTTGACTTTCTAGGTCTACAGAGTAGAATTGATATGATTGGAGCTGCCTGTGAAAGTGCTGAAAAAGTATTAGCTGATACACGCAAGGCTTATCAATTTGGTACTCGACAAGGCCCAACAATTCTTCCAACTTTAGACAAGAGTCAGGCTGCAAAAATTCAAGAACAAGAGAACATACTTCGAAGTGCTGTAAATTTTGGTGAAGGTTATACTCTGTTAAATATCCATACACATATAGTATTTATTTGATTATATTTTCTTTTTTTGGTGAGAAAAGGGTGTGTGGAATGGAATCAAAACTCAAATATTTTGAAGCATCTATCCCTTGTCATGATAGTAGCTGTATTCTGGTTCTTTGTGGCAATTTGGAATGTGCAATTTTATAAAATCACCTATGCATCAAGAAATAATTGATTGAGGCACAGCTCCCAAATAGGCAATAACTTTACATGTTACTGATTCTCTCGTGAGACGAAATTTCAGTGAAGCAATTTAATCAGCTGCACATCACCGTGGTAGCAGTAATATTTGCTCTTTTGTGCTCCTTTTGTTTTTCTATCTCAAGTGCTTATATTTCTCCTTTCTTGTACGAAATTTTACTCTTCTAAAGGTCATTGTTGCAACATCTGTAATTACCATTTAATTATTGGTGAGTATGTTAATTAGCCATTCAACTGGTCCTTGCTCGATACTGGGCATTCCTTACATGAATGGCAAACTTGAATTTTCCAACTTATGTTTAAATTTTTCCTCATGCCTAAGTTGAGAAAAGTTTGTCGTTACACTTTTTCTAGGCATTATTTAAAACATAGAAGAGTATCAATGATGTAGTTGTATTATGGAAAGATTCGTGTAGCATTCAATTGTGTTATTCTTAAATGACAGTACTTGATCATTCCCTTTTTGGATGTATGTTGCGTTGGTTCCTTATTTTTTATTGGAGCATTTAAGTTGTGCATGTAATCTGGCTAAGTATGCTTATTATCATCAATCATCTAAGTAAGTGTTATATGGATGCAGGACTCCGAGTGATTGGAGACCAGAGGCAGATTACATCTCCACTTCCAATGCATCTGGCAGATGTGCTGACTGTGAGTAATGGGCTGCATGCCTTTTCTGATTCCTCTGGTAATAATCAAGCATGTTTTGTACAACTATGGGTATTCCCTACAATTTTTTACTTAAAGGTAACACAATACTATTGAGGATTCACGCACACCCTCTACCAGGGATGTACATGAAGAATACTCCACCTCTGTCATCAAACAGCATGAATAATCAGGGGCCTTTGCTACAGGTTAGATCATGGACTTCCTCTTAAAGGGGCTCATTCTGAATTCCCCATGTATTTTTTTTTAATGTGTAACTTTACTTATTTGTGTATTATGCCTCTGCATCTTTTATTTATATATATATTAGTATTTATTTGTGTAACTTTTGATTCGGTGAGGTCACTGGTTTTTCTAGCACTTTCACCATGAAATTCCTAGTTATTGCGTATCATTTGCAAACTTAAGATGTGGGATTCCTCATTTTCCATTAGTATCTAAAGACTTAAGATGCAAGCCTGGCCATTAACTTATATATTGCCATTTGCATATAAGCAAACACTGACAATTTAATAGATATATCTTGTAGTAGGTACAGTCTGTATTGCAAGTCATCAGCTATTGAATCTTTTATGGTGAAGCAGGTAGAATTTGACCTCTTCCTCTTCCTTGATGAGAATTCTTTTGATTTTTACATATCTATAGCAGGCTTCAGGAACAATGCTTATGGGGAGATCATCTGCATCTCCCTCTGCTGCTACAAGTGCTGCTTCCTTTGACAACACTACAACCTCCCCACTACCATATGCCAACTCACCAAGGTCGGGTACAAACATTATGAACACACCTTCTCCTCAACAACAATCCCAACAGCAGCAACAGCAACAGCAAAGGCAAAAGATGATATTACCTCAGCATCAACAGCAACTCCTTGCTCAGACACAATTCCGACAGTCTCCAATACAAGGATTGGGACAGGTGTTATTTTCTGCCAGTTTTTCAACTTTGTTATTGAAAATGCTTATGAAGCCAGGCAATGCATTATTTTAACTTACTCAGAGAACAGCTATTTCAGTCGTAGTACTTCATGTTTTTAGTACATTAAATATTTGGCATTGGTCATTCAGCTTGTTGCATCATAAAATGTTTAAATTAATTTGTCTGTTTTTTCAAATTCTTTCATAAGCTTTGGTTTCAGTAGGGATCAATATCTCTCAGAGTTTAGGAATTTATTTGCATAACGTAGTTAAGAGATCTTGCTCGTGCTAAATTTTGTTATAAGTTCCATGATCATAAGTCAAATTAACCTCATTTCTTTTCCTGATTAACACAAAAACAATTTTTTTTTTTTTCCAGAACCAGCTGCCGCAGCTGCATGAATTGCAGGGACAGCAGAAGTTTCAGCCGGTAATGTTGTAGTTTTCTTATGACGTAATCAGAGTTAAATTAGGATATATATATATATATATATATATAATCCCTTGGCTCTCTATACTTTCTCATGCATATAATGAGAGAACTGATTTATGCATTCTTTGAAAACCAAGGCATGTATTCTTCCTCTCACTTTCTTATTTTATTTTATTTTATTTTTTTTGTAATAATTGCTTGGCTCAAATTAATTTCTCACCAGTTACATGGACAACATCAGATGCAATTTTCTCAGCCAATGGGGCACCAGCAATTTCAGGGTAGGCAACTGTCCTCTGGACATGTTCAGCATGGCATGGTTCAAAGTCCACTCAACCAAGGAAATCAGTTAAATCGCCATCTAAGCCAGTTTTCTGGTACTGCAAATAATGCACTGTTTAATGCTGCTCAGGGGACACCAAATACCCAGATGGTCTGTTACAGTCACTTGCTCTTCTAGTCTTGTATGATCGATCTTGTGTCGGCTGTAAACTTCTTCTAGTATTCATTAATATTAGGCATCACTGATTTCATCAATGTCCTGGATTCATTGGATTTATTTTCTCGCTTCATTCAGTACTTCAATCAAACTTCAAATAATATTTTTAATGCCTTTCTACTTATCCAATTGGTGGCAATTGATCCTTGGACTAATTAACAGGAGTTTGCCCTCCCCCTCCTCATAAAGCCTCTTATTCCAATCTTGATGAATGTAAAAATTGAAGCTTCAAATTGGAATCTGGATTTCTAACCATTGGGCATCCCCTTCACTTGATTAATTTCTGATTTGTTGTGAACACAAAATTTCTTTTGTGGATGCATTAGCCTGGCTGGTGCATTTATATTATTTTGTCAGCTTCAGCATGGGCTCTTCATTATAATTTCCATAGTTCTTGATTCTCTCAGTCCTGCCTAAACCCTTCCTGCTATGGTAGTTTAAAGTCTTTAGACCTCCATTAGGCTCTTTTCTTTTGTTTTTAACCCTGCTACAGGCAATTTTTCAACAGAAGTCATAAAAATTGATCATTTCCTTTTAGTACATGTGCATTTACTATGGGACTAAAAATGTAGTTTGAGGCTACACATTCTTTTTCTATTTCCAGATCTGGGGTTTAAAAAGGTTGCAGGCAACAAATGAGTGGACTTTTTCCCCATAATCTGGAAATATTGGAATCTCTCTGTACTATCTTCAGTTGGGTTTATTGTTTAATTATAAATGCATTTCTTTGCTAAGCATGTTTTTTTTTTTTTTTTGCTAAAGTTATTCTTATATTATTCTCATGATTTAGCACCTATGTCCTTTCTGATGCATCTTAAACTTATTGTAATTATTTGTTTGCCTATTCTAGATTCCAAACATGTCAGCTACACTGTCATCTCAGCCCCGCATGCAGGTAATGTGATTTGCTGCCTGTATCTTCTTCCTTTTCTTTTTGGCAGAGAGAGAGAGAGAGAGAAGGGGATGGGTGGACTGAGGATTGGAGTGGGAGTTTGTTAAGGTATCAGTGGATATTGGTTAAATGAAAACAATTAACAATTTGGTGATTTTTTCTGGCACTGAGTTCTCAATGGGGGATTTGATAAATGTGACATTGACAACTCAAAAGGGAGTTTGTGATGGCTAGGGCTACATACAAATGAGGTTGAGTTTTAATAGTAAAGTGACAACATTTAACATTTATTAGTACAACATAATTCAATTATTTCAGTTTATTTGATTTCCACATTTAAAACCCAAACAAAACTGAAATAACTGAAAGTTAAAAAACTTGTAGCTAATTTTTTAAGATAACAGAACTTAAATGTATTGGTTCTCTGTAGTTTTTCAGCTTAAGCAGAATAATACTCATCACTATTTATTTATCATGGTGTTGCCTGAGCAGGGATGCCATTTGATGATGCTTTAATCTGTTTGACATCTACGGAACGGTACTACTAATTCTTTCTAATTGGAAAGGGACAGGAAACATTAACTATCACAGATAAGGGATGCCGTTTGATGATGCTTTAATCTGATTGACATTTACAGAACAGTACTACTAATCCTTTCTAATCGGAAAGGAACAGGAAACATCAACTATCACAGATAAATATTGCATCAGCTTTTTTTTGCATTAGTTGATGCATTAATGTATCATGTGTTGGTCTGAATTGTATTTTCTGTGTATCATTTTCATTTCCACTTTGATCAAATATGTTTTTTTTTTTTTTTTTCTGTACTATACATTAGAGAGTTCTAATGATGTAATATGACTTTTTGACTCATGCTCAATATGCCGTGCAGTTTGGACTAACTGGTAGCAATCCCCAAAGGAGTCATGCATCCCAAATTCTAAATGATCAAAGTATGAATTACAACCTTTATTTTTTTTTTACTTTCTATGTTATTGGTTGAAACGTTATTTGATTTATGACTTCACATTTCTTTTATCTTCCTCTTTTTTGGTTCCTAGTTTTGTTATTTTTTTCACTCTCCATTCCCCTTTGTGAAAAGGCTAGCACATGGAGCAATCATTTTTTTTTCCTTTTTCAACTTCTGACCACCTTCCTACCCACTAGCCTTATGGTGAATACTTTTTATAGTTGTAAATTTTAAGTGGGGGTATGCCATCAAAGCCAAGAGGCATTTATCACGTCAAATGCATAAGGTGTTCTGATTGTTGGTTTTTGAGGCTGAAAATTTTGTTGGTGCTTTTGCTTGCAGTGTTTAATATGGGAGTATCCAGTCCTGCTGGTATGATGCCTATACAGCCACCGCAACAGCAGCAGCTTGGTTCTCAAGGTGCATTTGGTAATATGCAACAAAATGCTCAGAATCTACAGTCAAGCATGGTAGCACTTCAAAACGCATCACAAAACCACTCCAATTTTGTACAACAGAGGCAACAAAATCAGCAGTAACTATGAAATTCCATTTTTTTTAACCTTCCTCCCCCAACAAAATCCCCCCATTTTTTATCCTTTTTTGGTTACAAATGATAAAAGTATTACTGGTAATCTGGTATTGTATTGGAATTATAGTTTAGTACTGATAGACAGGCTATAGTTATTCTCAATGTAGGTAAGATCATGTACACTAAATTTACATAAAGTTTCCACTCTGCTTGTGTGTACTTCATTATCTTGCAAACTGGAAATTGGCCATCTATCTACGCAGTATCCTTTATTTATTATATCATATTGCTGTTGTTGCTTGGGTTTAATTGCCTTGCCATTTATTGTATTTTAACCCATTGTTGGCTAGAATACATTGTCAATTGTAATGATAAATAATCTCTATGTACCAAAAAAAAAAAAAAAGAAAGAAAAAGAAAATTTAACTAATGAAAACTAAAAAACTTACTACAAGAAACTAAAAAAAAAAATTGAAAATTTACTAATGAATCAGAAAGTTACAAGGATCAACAAGAGAATTTGACTTCTTTTTTTTGGGTACATGAAGTTACAAGGATCAATAAGGGAATAATTGTGGTTTGAGACTGATATAATTTATGTGAGGGATGAAAACTACGAACAATGCTGTGGTACAAAATTTTTGTTACAATGGTTGATTTCCGTACCTGTGTTTCCCCGTGAAATGATTTTGACTTTAATGGTGTCAGCAAATATGTTAGTGAAAATGAACGCCTGAAAAAATATCTTAGGGACTGCAGAAAAGAGGCAGCTTCATGGGTATTTGATGGTAGGAATCAGAGAGACTTGGAACAGCAATTGCAGCATTTTTCTATAAACCATTCTAGCCTGCACTTAATGGAGAGAAAGCAGTGAGTTGGTGGTTGCCATTAGTCACAGAGGCCTTTGACCGGTTGGTCCATCTACCTCAACGGAAATGAAATTTAAAAAAATAAAAAATAAAAAAATAAAGAACTACCAGTCAAAAAGATCCAGAGCAAGCTCATGGGGGTTTACTTGCTTGCTTAATTGGTTTCAAAATGAAATTTATATTTCTTTTCAGAAAATAAATTCTTGAGCTTAACATTCATTCTAAAGCATAAAAAAAGATTAGAAAACAAGAAACGAATCAAGAAAAATGAAACAATTGTGGATGAATGGAGGAAAAGTTTAAGAATTTATTTAAATGAATTAGTATATATTAGTGTTGATTAAAGGTAGAATATTGTTGCATTGGGAAAGGTATAGGAAGACCAATTGCTTACAAGTCTTTAAGGCATGAGCTCTTAGAATCCAATTCATCAGGCTGTGGACGGTCCAATGAAAATGCAGAAGTCACCTTTGCAGGAGTAGGCAACTTTTCAGACAAAAGTGGGAGATTTTCGGCAGAAGTGTGGCTCGAAGCAAGTGGAGAAAAAGGCGGTGATGGAGAGGGAGAGGGGGAGAAGGAGTAATTTTGATTGCCAGGTCCTACACTAATGGGGAGGGGTGATGGTGGTGTTGGAGGAGATGAAGATGGAGAAGCATAACCATTCCTCATTTCTTCCAATGAAAATGTGAATTGGTGCGTTCGTAACTTTGAATTAGCATTTAGGATTAGGAAAATTGTTTGTGAGATATAGCTAAATTTGCCGGGAGTTTATGCTTGAATTGTAGGTGCAAACCTAACGGTCTTCAACTCTTGGGCCGGCCGGGTAGTTGCACATTTTTCTTAACTAAGGCTCAAGACATAAGCCCTGCTAGAAGAGTAGAACTAAAATTAAAACCCAAAAAACCATTTGGTTTCACATGTGGAGAATCGAGAGTGGGATTTGAATCCACGCCCTTGCCGACCAGAACCATAATCTGGCGCCTTAGACCAACTCGGCCACCTCCACTTGATGCTAAATTTTTTCGTTTTTCAATATAAAAATAAATTGTAATTTTTTGATGTCTCGTACATGAATTTTAATATCTAAGAAAGTTTAAAGCAAAATATTTATAAAAAAAGAAAATTAGTACCTAGTTAAAATGGATTATCAATATATGAAATGTGATTGGATACATATTATTAAAATCCATTTAAATACTTTTAGTTTGGATGTCAATCAAAATGTAACTAGAAGGAAAAATCAATTTTATAATGAACATAGGCAGGATTCACCTAGGTACATAAACAACTATGTAGGATTCACCTATGTATATAAACAATTACATGTACATAAACAATTACGTTAGCAACAATAATCACTAAATTTTTATTTTTTTTATTGTAATTACTAATAAAAAAAAATTATCGACTAATTATTATATTTTAAAAATTATTTTATCATATAATACTCTATCAGATTTTTTGTCGAATTGAAACACGTGGCAGTTACATCAACATAGTATATTGAATCGGATGGACATGTCTGCATAATACATTTTTTTTATTTTTATCACTAAACTTTCATAATTTTTCTATTTTGACTATTAAATTTTTTATTTTTTTAAAAAAATTTATATATTTGATTAAACTATTTTTAAAATACAATAAAACACCCATTTAACTTTTTTAAAAAATACATATTGTGTCATTATTAATATTAACTCAAACATAACTAAAATTATATATATCTTACATATACTTGTCCATATCAAAACCACTATAATCATGATTTTCAGTTTCAATCATAATATCCAACCTTCAATATCACAACTGTCTCCCGTGCTCTTTTGTCTTACTTTTCTCTCTCCTCGTTTTCCTTTACATCCTCAACGCATGGTTATTTTTTTATCTATTTTGATCGTCGGATCAACTTTTTGTTATTTTCGAGCAACCTTTCTCAGATCGTGAAAGTAATTCAATTACAATTTTGTCAATTAATCTAAAATCTAATAATATTTTAGATATGATTAATTGATTTACATTGTAATTTAGATCATAATTATTGAGAATTTTATACAGACAAATATATATAAGATGTTTATTGATCATCTACGTCTTTTAATCCATATAGTTTTAGTTATATTTGAGTTAATATTAATAATAACATAATTTATGTTTTTTTTAAATTGAATGGGTATTTTGTTGTATTTTGAAAATGATTTAATAAAAAGTATAAATTATTAAGTAAAAAATAGAAAAATTGTTAAAGTTTAGTGATCAAAATAAAAAAAAATATTATACTGACATATCCATCTAATATAGCGTATTACGATGATGTGACTGTCACATACTCTGATCCGACAAAAAATCTAACAGAGTATTATCCGGTGAAATAATTTTCAAAATATAGTGGTCAATTTTTCTGATTATTGATCATAGTAGAAAAATATAAAAATTTAGTGATCATAGATATTAATATTAATTACCCATGTTATATACTTCCAAACATTTAAAATTCCATTTTTTTTACATATAATTTTTTATAAATCATTTATACTTCATTCTCTTATTTCTTTTGTTTGAATGAAAATTTCATTTTCTATATATATATGATTCAAAGATTTTAAAAAAAATATAATGCATATCTTATATTTATATTTAAATTTGAGATAATTTTTTGGACATGTAAGATGAATTATATTTAAATTTAAGATAATTTTTTTGACATGTAAGATGAAGCATTAAAATCAAAATATTAACCTTAAAAAGATATGTTTCTTAATGAGAGAAAGCTTATTTATATGAGTTTGTAATTTTTTCTTTATTATGGTTCAACTAGATCGGTAAATAATAATAGACAGAAGTAACGACTTATTAATAATAGAAAAAGAAGTGTCTGAATTGATAAAACAAATTATTTTTTTAGTGTTAATTTTTTGACACCATAAATATATATGTGTTATTTCGAGAGACAACATCTTTAATATATCGTATCCATTTTCTTATCATGACATAAATCACCTTTTTATAAGGAGAACATCACATTAGAGTTGTCTGTTAGAGAAAATTCTAACAAATTACTTATATTCTATATATAAAGAATATTTGTGAAGCTTGATTTTAAAAGACTGCTTGAGATGCTACTAGTGTAGGGTGATTAATAAAATTTAGAGCATTTATTAAGAAGTTCAAATTTGATAGTGCTTTATATTAATAATATATTTAATTTTAAGTTTTAAAATGTTATCATGGAGTTACAATTTCATGACACCTTTATTATCATAATCCAAACTCATAAATCCCATTCATTCAATATTGAGTTTAAGGAGTAGGAAATTCAACTTTAGAATTTCATATTTATTCATCATCGATAAATATATATATATTTTTTTTTTCTTTTATTATTGTATTTTGATCCCATAATTTCACGTCAAGTTGCCCACTTGGTTAACATGGAGAAACAAAGCCTCCAGCTCATTGAACAAAAATAAATAAATAAAAAATATAAGAGGAAAGTCACAGCCTGTGATGAATTTGCATTAGATACATCGTTCCAGATAGATACACAACAACCATGTCACTACAAAATCCCAAAATATGTTCTATTGACGAAACATAACAAGAAAATCTGTTGCGCATACGTACAAGACAGCCAATCACGATTGAACACGTAAACACAAACTAAAAAAGCGCTGTAACTTTATCATTCAATCTTCAACATCAGCTAAATTATTTTGTCGATTACTTTTTTCTCTCTTCTTGGCATTGATTTCAAAGTTCAAACCCTATAATTTTCCAGGTTTGTTTCTAATTTTACATTAAACAGACTCTACATGTCATGAAGATCCTCAATTTTCTTAAATATCAGGTTAGTCCTTTCACATTTTCTTCTTCTTCTTCTTCTCACTCTGAATTTCAATTCTATATTCATCTACTTGCATTTTTATTTATTTTTAAGCTCTAGATTTATGCAGTTAATGTTATTTGTGAATGCAAAATGCGTTGAGTATCTTTTGTTTAATGCCGTAAAAGAAATAAATAATCACCTGATTCGTGGTTTTGGAAATGCATCTTCTCCTGATGAAATTGGAGCAATCGTTGACCTTTCCATAAAGGGGAAACCATGCTGTCTACATGTAAATACAAGTCTTTTACATATACGTGGTGTGATTAATTTATATGGATCTTAAGCACTGAAATTACTTGAAATTTCTAGTCTTACAATAGGAGATTTGAGTAATAGCTCAAGGTCCATTCAATCATTTTGTCTCTTACTCTTAATGTGTTATTTATTTGCTTTGAATTATTAGCTCATTATCCCTTATACCAACCATGAATAATGAATAATCCATGGCATGTGAGTTAGTGCACGTGTTATATAGAAATCATTGAATGTGTACAAGGTTGCTCAATTCACTCCAGTGTAATTCACTTGTATATTGCTCGCTTTTGGGCTATTCACTATACAGCATATATAGGAAATCCTGAATAATGTTCATTTGTATCAGTTTTGTTATAGAACTACCTATTCTGGTTTTTTAATGCATAATACTACTTGTCCTTCTATCATTAGCTCTCCCATTAACTTTGTTTATGTTAGACATGCAGTTTTTCTATTCGGTAGTCTCTTCTCATTAGAGTTGGCATTTGTTGCGTATTCTGTTTACTGATTAGCATAACCATTCCAGTTTTTACCTATTTTTCAGGTTGCCTAATTTATATTGAAATGTACAGTAGGAGCTGTAGATCTTGCAATGAAATTGACAGTTTAATGCTGATTCGATATTTTTCGCAATGCAATTAGTATCAAATGATAGTCACAGGGAAGATATTTTGGAAACTGAACCTATCTTATGCCAGTCTACCATTTCGCAACAAACTGAAGAATCATCATCTTCATGTGAAATTACATCCATAGGACGGGATTGTAACGGTGATGATTTGGAAAGTGTTCATATAGATGAAACTTGCCATTTAGTGAATCCAGACCAACCACAATGTCGTATTTGCCTTGATAATGGAGGTATTTACTAACTATTCTGCTTGCTGCCATTTTTTATCTTAAATTTTCTTCTCACCATTTGGCACGGTAGATTTTCTTGAGACAAATTAAGATGATATTTTTGGACCTCATGTAACTTGTGGCCTACAAGTTGTAGATGACATGTAACAATAGATTGGTCTTCTTGAACCTAATAAGGTTGCAGCACATGCTATTTTATTTCAGGAGAAGACCTAATTGCACCATGCCATTGCAAAGGCACTCAGAAGTATGTTCATAGGTCGTGCCTTGATAACTGGAGGTCAACTAAGGTGACTGTTCGTTTTTCACTATCATCCCTTTTGCTTGACTGGCGGAATGATAATTGATGTTTCCAAATACCACTTCTGGAACTTAGATTAAGGAAAATTAAGGCCTTATTTAGTTGTGGAAAACAAAGCCTATTTTCTAGAAAATTATTCCAAGAAAATAAAATAAAATTAGAATTTGGTGTCTAGTTACCAAAATTTTCTAAACTGAAAATTTGAAACCAAGTTTTTCAAAATTACACAATATATTTGAAAACTACTTTACGATGTTTTCCATTCTCCTTTAAAATAAATATTTATGAAGAATAATAGTTATATATTTACACACACAAAAAAAAAAAAAAAAAAAAATTAGAAATAAAAATGAAAATGGAGAAATAGAGAAAACTTCAAATGGAGAGAAAATCTTACCATATTTTATTATTTTCTATTTTTCAATTTGGAAAATGGAAATATGGAAAATTGGGAAATAAAAATGAAAACTAGAAAAAGAAATTAGAAAATATTTTCCATAACTAAACAAGGCTTAAGCCTTCTGGTGTCCGTGTTTATTTGATAATGATGGATATACATGTTTGACAACTTGGGGTTGTTAATTGGTTTGATTGATCAATACTTTTTATATGCTTCCATAATTTTTCCAGGAGGGCTTTGCATTTGCTCACTGCACAGAGTGCAGGGCGTTGTTCATATTACGTGCCAATGTCCCGCCAGACCGCTGGTGGTTGAGATTGAAATTTCAGTTCCTTGTTGCCAGGGACCACGCATTCATTTTTGTAGTAGTTCAGCTGGTATGGTAATCAACTGTTTCATAATAATAGATTAATTTGATGTTCATTAGATTTAACTTGTTTGGGCAAGTTATCATTATTGTGGGCTTCCACTTTTAGCATGTATCAAACTGTGTTCTCCTTAATTGTTAGCCGTGTTATTGTTGGAAATGCTTCTGTAAGTATATTTTATTTATCTAGTTCAGTCATTTGAATATTGTTATTTGCATATCCTGGAGTTTGATGCTGGTTGCTCCTGCTGCTAGGGATATTGAATGATTATATTTTCCAGCAAAATTCTGCTATCCATAAAATGAAGGGATTAGGTGATTAAGATTTTCTTTTTAAAAATTTTGCAGGAAAATGATAGATTTAGGAGACTGACCCCTTTGATATGTAGAAATTAGAACATCTCCAAGGGGCTCTTTGTATGCCTCAAACTCTTTATGATAAATAGTCATTACAAGAAAACAATAGTCCAATTGGCTCTTTATTATTTAAACTTAAAATATAGAGTGAATTTGATTCTTCATATCTAGAGAGTCAATTTTACTCTTTATTTTAAGTTTAATTAGTAAATATTATAACTTTCTATGCATGCTATTTATTAATTCTCTCACTTATTTAATTAAAGAGTCCATTGGACTTAAAAAAAATTGCACTATTCATATTTAAAAATTAATTAAGATGCTATTTAAAATAAAAAGCACCATTGGAGATGCTCTTACATCATGAGAATTATTTTTATAATTTTACAGCTACGTGTATTTTTTTTTTTGTATTTTGAAGAACTTTTTTCTTAACAAAACTAGGATTTTTTCTTAGCACAATATAAATGCAATGCAATACGAAACAATAGAAATGGTTTGGGACAAATTTGCTTTGCAAGTTTGCAATCTTTTAATGGTGAGACTCCTTAAAATTCTTCTTCTCAGTGAGACCTCCATTCGACCTTAGTGGATCTCTGAGGTTTAAACCCTTAATTCTTCAAATCTGCCATCTATATAAGTATTGTTCAGGTGATTCATATGGCCCCGGAACAGTCCTAATTTTAGCCTATTTTTAATCAAATTCAGTGCTGAATCATACCTCAGTTCTAAAATTTAGAACCCTTATCACACCTATATTAATTGCAGTACAATTTCTAATGCACTTCCCTACATTGCAGAAATATTCTTGAAACTAACTATTTTCTCAATTGTCTATTTACTTGGTTAAGTTAGAGAATCTGAAGTACTCAACTATGCCAAATAAACTGCTTATGATGGAAGTTAGGACCATGCATGTATCAGTTATTTTTATGGGGTTGCTGTGCTAAGAAACTTCTTTTGAAGCCATTTGGTTTGCCACAATAGAGATGCTAATGCATGCATCTTGTTCTTATTGCATTGTCAATTTGTCACTCTCTCACAAGATCAACCATCACATTGAAACATCCTGAAAAATTTAACATGCATTAATACATCAGATGTTAGGCCACATTTTTGTTTTGTCAATTTTTTTTAATCCATGAGTGAGTTAATTGTTTTGTAAATTATTGAACTTATGCCTTCGACAGATTGTGGCATTCTTGGGGATGCTTGTGTACAAGTTTTATGGGGAGGAGCTCAGGGAAATGTTTGGCTATGAAGAACATCCTTATGGGTTTTATACTATGGCTGGTATGCTCAGTACTGTTAGTGATTGAATACTCTCTCGTCATTATAACATCTCTGTGTTTTATTTCTTAGTCAACCTTATTTAAGTCTGTTTTTCAGTATAGCCTTACCACAATGGTAAGATCCGCACTTGGGTAGGATATGGGTTAAGGGTTTGATTGTACCAATGATTAGTGTGAAAAAAATCTAGTTATCTTATCTCAGAAAGCTTCATGGGAGAGGATTTTGATCAGAGGCAGCCTTCAAAAAGATGGGATTACCATGGTTAATGTGTGATATCTTTGTAAAAATTCAAATGAATCTGTATAGCATGTAATCTATTCCTTTCTGGTCTAGTAGTAATGGAATTGATCTGGGACATGGTACATTTCTTTGAGTTCTCTGTTCAAATCTTTCACAGCATAGGTTAAATTGCATGGTTGGACGAGCCTCTTCTTGTTTTGGGAGAAAAGGGGGTTGAGATGAGAGGGATAGAGGCAATATAGGGGTTTGGCTAAAGGTGAGAGGCAGGTGAGAGGGATAGAAGTGATATAGGGTTTGGCTAACTTTTTCTACTATGGAACTGTAATATACTGAATAGTGGGTACAATGTATTTTTGCATGTTCACCAAGTCATTAATGTTTCAACTTTTCCTTTTGATGTGTCCTCTCTTCTTTTATAAACAATGATATCCCTTAGTCAATGTAATATTTTCGAGATGATAATAATACCTGTACACTATAGTTTAAAATTTTTGAACTGTTAATATAGTAAAATTGATTCACTTTCTTTGGACATAAATACTAGTTGAAATAACTTTCCCTAGACATTGCATCCTTCAAGTATTATCCTTATGGCACTTCGCTTACCTCTCCTTGGGCAAAAGAATAGTTTGTGTTTTCATGTGAATCGGGATTGTACTTTGTTAATAATGCTAATGACAGAAAAGCTGCAAGACTATATATATATTAAAATGGCCATTTCTTTAAAACTATCAGTAGAGACCACAAATTTTCTCTGTAATATATTAATGATTATGTAGAAGCTAAATAGGTGGTGAGTTAGTTTAAGTTTACTGCTAATCAACATTTCTAGTTACTGCAATATTAAAAGATTAAATTTTAACTAACAATAAATGATGAAAAATAAGAAAGATTGATATCAAATTAAAATATTAAATTTTCTTTTCCTTTTCCTTTTCCTTTCTCCTTTTTTAAAATATCGCGGTCAGATTTATTTCATTCTTAGTTCACTGAAAAATTGTTAAATTCATATATATGAGCATGTCACATCAAGGGTACATACTATAGAAAAAGAAACTAGGGGGTGGCTAGAATTATTACCAATGTTAAAGTTTCGTGCCAGTATTGATAATTTTAAAATAAGCAACCTGAGTTCACCTGAAGTTAATGGGCACATGCCATCATTTAAAGCGTGAACTATCCACTACTTACGTTTATGTTCTATAGCACCAAGGTTTTCTAAAAGATTAACTAGTGAGTTTTTCCCGTTTTGAACCTTTTATGTGCTCTGATCTATAAATGTAAAGTTGAGGATTAAATGAAAGCTTTTGTCTTTGCAAATTTTATGGTATCTCTATGATTACCACTAATTCTATGTTATTTTTCAATTGTGCAGTTTTAGCTATTGTTTTGGTGGGTTTGCTCTACGGTTTCTTTATTGCCATAATTTGCGGACAAAGGATAAATGAACGCCATTACCATGTTCTTGCCAAACAAGAACTAACAAAGGTCTGGTATCTTATTCTTAAAGCGGATTGGAGTTTCTAAAATAATTTCTAGTGAAGTTGATAGAAAATATAATTTAAATTCTTAAACTCTGTTACTGTTAAACATATTATTTACTTTAGTGGTCGGAATCTTAATAGTCTTTCAATTTGGCCACCCTGAACTCAGGAATTGAAAGGTTGAGGTAGCTACACTTTAACTCAAATCTATCTAGCAGTTCTACTTTTAGAAGAACAAACTCCCTCTCTAAGATCCAATTTTAAACGTTTAATTTATGTCAAGTTTGTTGTATCTTAGCTATGGGGTGTCCATTTTCAAGCTTAACTATCCTGAAGCATTCAAGTTGCTTGTGTGACATGGAAGGAAGGCTTCAGATTTTTTCTTGTTTTGTATTTCTGATTCATTTTGATACTCTTCTAGTTCTTTGATATCAAAGAATCATCACTATTGTACTGTCATAATGACAGGAATATGTGGTAGAGGACCGAGATGCTAGTAAAAATGTCCCTGAACTTGATGCCAGTCATGTCACAGAGCTAAGAATGTTGGGCCTTTATTAATTTTGATTTCTCTGCACTATTATACTCTGGGTGAGTAATTTCATCTTCCATGCACACATTATGTTCATCACTTTCTAATTCTTTGGCCATTTCTTCCTTTCTCTTGATAAAAGGTCTAAGATCAGATTTTATTTAACCTTGTACTTTTTGTGTTCATGCATGTATAATCTTCTATATCTCCATGACTGCCTCTACTTCCTCCAGAGTAGTGAAAAGTGATGCATAGAGCAATTTAACCTTTCTACTTGTTACTTCATCTTTCAGTGTTTCTGATCTTTCATGCTATAGATTTCTTTCATGAGTTATGATTCTGCTTTTCACAAGTTTGGCTATTCACTTCTATTTAATGTCAGTTTCTCTGAGAAAATATTGTTAAAAGTTATGATCCTTTAAGCAAATATATCGTAGTTTTAAGAAATATAGAGTTACCAATGGCTCACATAAAAATATTTGCGCATTTTTTTTTTCATTTGCCTAGAGTTGTGTGATGACATGTTTTGTAGTCTCTGGACTAGCCCTCTTATGGTCAAGTGAGGAAATTTTACCTTGGCTTTTATTCATTTATATAGAGGGGCCTGCTTGTGATAGATTCTCATGTAATACAGGCACCTTATTAGATAAATTATGTTGACATCCTATGCCTTTTTGATATTCTAGATACACTTTACATTCATTTGTGCATCATCGGAGTTAATTCTTAAATTTCTTGAGTGTTTCTTAAATTTCTGAGTGTTCTATATTCGTGATTCTTGTTTTCAGGTGTCTTTCCTGTGGATGGATTCATTTTGAATGAATTTATGCATCATAGAGCAAAGTAACTACAGTGGTTCTCAATAATTTATTAAGGTCATGCATTCATGTGATTGGCGACATTTTGGACATGGCAATTTGAATATTTGTGCTACTCATGGCTGGAAGGTGGAAAGTTTGTCCTTGCCGCACTGTACATGATTATGGGCATCTTCCCGTCTCAAACTGCAGAGCCAGGAACGTGATTTATCTTAAACCAATTCATGCACCTGTATTTCAATTGTTGTTGTGTATTAAGAAACCAGCATCATATTCGATAGAAAAATTCTAGCCGGTAACATTTGCTGATTTTCGAGATAAATGTCCATACCTTATTGTTCAAGAGACTGCGTATCCATGTTACTCATAAAGGTGATACAAAATGTAAGACAAATGAATACTAATAATAAAAAAAAATAGAGGTTACACAATGACCGTGCAGTGTGCAGTTGTGGACTATTTTTTGTTCTCTCCTAAACCTTTTTCAAGGGTTTGGCTTCACATCTATTTCTAGTATCGAGAATGGTGAGGACAAAAACAAATTTGGAATTTTCTTTTGCTGTAGTTAGAAATTTTATTGTATACTAAAGTGCTTTCTCATAGTTGTGGAGTAAATTCAAGTAACTCCGTCTACCTTTTTCCATGTATAAAGACATTTGGAGTAATTCAGAGCATTACACGGTTTTAAAAAACTTCTTTTGGCGAGTCCATGGCAGAAACTACTCGGCCAGTGAAACGGATACTCGAGCAATTAGCAAAAGCTTGTTTGGCCAGTCTCATCCTGTCAGTTAATTTTCTCGTAAATTTTATTGTTCACTGTATATTTTTAGGACGAAAGTCTGTGTGTCGGGGTGGGAGATGGAGTGCAAAAACAACATTGCTATTATTGTTGAAAGCCTATGTACAACAAGCTAGACTATTGAAATACTAATCAGAAAGGAAATATCCAGCAGGCTATAGATAAATACAACGTGATTGCAAGCAGTGTTTTCGCTTAAACAAACACCCGTTAACAATACAATTTCAAGGTAGCTTTCACTTTGGTAAACTACTTGCCACCTCACCAGGTTGCATCTGCGCAAGCTCTTCCAATGGATCAAATTGTGTCATGCAGTTGGTAAAATTCTGTCTCTTTTTGAATCTTTGCTTCTACATAAAATTTACAAGTCCGGTAGAGCCTGGCACATAGCAATAACAAAAAGTCAGTAAAAGGAAACAATAAGAAGGGTTAAATTGTCTTCATTGCAACAAGCTCATCAAGGAGAAGTTTTAGCTGTAAAGTTTTAATGGAGGGATATGTTGACATCTTTGATAACATGCTCCATGCAAAACAGGTATGCTAGTTAAACATGTAGGCTAAAAAGTAAAGACATTTGCAACCTGAACTTGTTAATTTTTTCCCCCTTACCGCTGTCAGTTGGCCAGATGAGCCAGCTTCCCATGTCTTTTTGTTTGTGCAAGGGAATGTGTTACCCCCTTACCCAAAGGCACTTTCTTCATTTAGAACTATTTCAGTAACAAAATATTTGAATTTCTAATTTTGTTTTTCTGTTAATCAAATGCCTACTTCAATAATTATAAAACCCAGGTTTAAACGTCCTAAAATTGATGATTTCTGTAAAAATATTCAAGTTATGCTGAAGTCGATATTCTATCATAAAAATCAAGCCTCTCCAAGCAGATATATGATGATGTAGGAATCACCAGCTTTTCAATCTCAATCTCAACCATGTAATACATTTAAATCATGTAATGTAGAAAATACATTTAGGTAACCATGTATTTACCCAATGCATATGCACTCACAGGTATAATATGATACTCGGGCCACCCCCTCCCAAATCCTCAAAATAAAAATGTGTGATGGGTTTTGTTTGTTGTCAAATGACAATACCAGGCTGCATATCAACATAAATAACAATAACAGTATCAGTTGAGATAATGTAGAGAAGGAAAAAATAAGACTCACCCAGATGCTCAATTTATAAGAGGCACAATTTATCCTTCCTCATCTTCAGATTTAGACACATTATTGGACGTTGTTTCGGCCTCTGCTTTATTTGAAGTCACATCCACCTCTATGGAATTTGGAGGCGCACCTAGAATAGACGGATACAAGTTAATTGCAAAGAAGCGTTTATAAGGAAAACATCAATATCTCATTCAAATAATTAGAATAGCTTAAAATACCCCTAACTTACAAGACAACAAACATTCATAGCATTATATAGAAAATGTCAAATTAGAAAGAAATCATATCCATAATCCAACAACAATTTATCTAATTTATAGAATCCCAAAAACATACTCATGCAAATCATTTACCTTTAATGAAATAATCGGAAGAAGGCCAACCTCTGACGGTGGTGGTAGAGAGAGACTCCTCATCAGTCAACGGATTGGCCAACTTCTCAACTAATTGGGCAATCCCAAGGGATCCAACGGTGGATCCAGGAGGTGGGACCCAGTAGGAAGAACCGGGGAGGAAAGGGAGCCAATCAGGAGCAGTGCGGCGAACGATGATCCGGTGGATGACATCCTCGAGCTTCCGGAGCAAAGGGTCGGTGGTGGAGGAATCATCGGATAAGTCGGTGTGGTTAGGGTGGGGAGGAATATTAGATTGAGCGCGGACGGGCAATAAGCGAGAGATGGATCGAACCGGAGATTGAGGTTTGGTTCGGTAGGTTTTGGAGAGAAAAAGGGCCATGTTGATGGAGAAAGATAAGGGAGAGAGAGAGAGAGAGAGAGAGTTGTTTTATAATAGATAAAGGAGAGAGAAAAAGTGGGTGTGAACTGTGAGGAGGTGGAAATGGATTTGGACTTTCCACAAGTCCTGAAACCAGGGACTTTGGTGTCATTTCCTCTCTCATCGTGGGCCACGTAATTATTCATTTTATTATTATCTTAAAAATACATTATTACTATTATTTTTAAAATTTTAATGAATCATGTAAATGCTTTAAGCAAACAAACATAAAACTAATTTTTTTTTTTTAATGAAAAATTAAATTATCAAAATAAAAATAAAATCATATTTACATGACATTTATAACTTAGTACAAATTAGATATTCAACTATGCATTTGCTATTTTGCAACAATTCATTAATGTTGCTAAACATATTTATTGTGCTAATTCAACAACTTAAAAAGAAATTAGTTTTAAAACATAATTTTATCATTATTTGCAAAATCTTTTCAAATTATTTTGTCATATACAATATATTAAAATCTTAAAAAAATGTTTCAAACATAACTGTTTTCATTCTTCATCTTCTTCCTTGTGAAGGTCAAAATAATTTGATTTGCATTAGCAGAGCTGTGGGAATTTGGGATGAAAAAATTGGCATTCATTATGATTTTTAGTTTTCCTCTATCAAGTACATCATCATTAGTCACTAATCTTGGCTACCTAGCTGCAGCTGCTGGTATTTAAGATCAGAGCTCCCTGTTATCAGATTGTTCTTGTCTCTCAAATAGCCATTTTTTCACCTTCTCCTTCGCCTTTTGCACTGTTTCACTGGCTATTTTCGCTGCAGATTTAGCAGAGTTCTCCACTGTTGCTTTCATCTTCCTCAAACTCTCTGCAACTGCCTCTTTCACTTTCTCTCCAGCTTCTCCCGTGTCCATCTTTTCTCTAGCACCATCGCTGTCACTGCCTCTGAAACTAACCAAAAAAAGTTTTAACAAGTAATTAAATTAAAATGGTTAATTAATTGACATCAGTAATATCTATATATACTCGAGATTTGGAGGAAAAAAGTAGGCCTGAGCTTGATTAATGATGGTCTTAGCTCTGTCCCAATAGTTTGTAGCTCCTGCAGAAAAAGAAAAAGTTCTTCTCAACAGTTCTGGAAATGAAAGATTTGGTCTCTGTGGTTGCTCCTCTCCGACGCTCAATACAAAGACGGACAAGAAGCAGAGAATTAAAAAAGCAGATCCTCTAACCCTATTATTCATATCTTCAAGTTTTTGCAGCTAACCTGTTTGAAGAAATGGTTGAATTTTAATCGAGCTCCGTTATGTTTTGGCTTTAGGGGATATTAATCTTTTCACACGTCTCCAGTCAACACCTACTGCACAGTTCAGTTTCAAGAGACGTTGTGGGATTTCATTGGGTAGTTTTTTTTTTTTTTTTTTTGCAATCTTTTTGCTTCATAAAAATTCTAGTAGAAAAAGAAAGTGATAGAGATCAAATATGAAGGGATAATGGTTGTTTTTTTTTTTAATATAAATATAAATAAATACAGGATAATTATTTTGAAATTTAAAAACAAAAATTGAGGGGAGAAATAACAAAAAAAAAAAAAAAGGGTAGAAATTTTTTTTTGTTACCTAATAAATTGCAGAGTCCAATTAAAATCCAAAAGGTCTGCACTCTTAAGATTATAAATCGGCCAAGAAATTCTCATGTTAATATCAACACATCCAGGGGTAGTTTCGGCATTTCGAGGGAAAATGAATCAGCTGCACACTCTTTGCCATTCCATTCCAGCACAGAACAGAACGAGACAGTGAGAGAGAATTAATTTTTACTAAAACCGAAAAATGCAGAGAGATGGAGGTGAAAGAAAGCTTTTTTTCAGGTTATTTTTTTATTTTTTATTTTAAAAACTCAATGTTTTCTCTCTCTCAGATTATTTGCTGGATTTTTTTTTTTTTAGCAGACAGAGACAACCCACCAGTTGTTGCGGCTCCTTCAAGAGAGAGAGAGGGATGGGATCTATCTAGCAGTGCTTATAGTTGCTATTGCCACTAATATTACTTCAATTACTGTTTTTTTATTGAATTTGAAACCCACATTCCGTTTCTTGCTCATTCTTCTTCAGGTATCAATCTATCATATTACTACCATATGTTCGTTTCTTTTTCCATTTTGTCCTTGCCCCCTTTTCCCTCTATTTTATCTCTTTCTTCTATTCTATCCCCCGCTATTCAGCTCTCTGTGCTTATTATCTCTGCTAGTTTTGCTAGATCTTTGACATTTTCTTTCGTCGTTCGACATGTCGATAGGGATATTTTCTGTTTTCCTGATTTGGGTGCTGGCCTTTTTTTTCAGGGTGCAATTCAATATTGATCTACTACTTGCGTGTTAATGTTATATTTATTTGTTCTTTTCATGTATGCATTTGTATATATGAATTGATTTATATAAAATTTTGGCTCTGTGATGATAATAATGTTTATTTGTTTCCTTTAATAGTCTGAGTGAACGGAGCTAAAGTGAGATCTTAAATCTCGAATCTTACATTTCTGTCTCAGAACTTGCGTAAAGAAGAAACATCCTTGATAGAAATTAACAATTTTCAGGGTATTCGTTTGCTTTCTAACAAAATTTAAGTGTTTAAATGGATGTTAAACGTCGGAGTTTTTTGTTTGGGTATTTGACCAAACAGCCAAACAGGATTTAGTTATAATTTTTGGATATTTGTTAGATATAGTTATTTTTTCCTGGGTTGTTTCAATTCTTTCTTGTGGGATGGTGTAAACTATAAACTGGCTATAGATTATTATATTAAATATCGTTTTTCTCTCAAGTTTGGATGCTCATTATTGATTTCATGATTTATTTTGGTTGTACATAAGTGTAGGCAAAAAACAAACGGGAAATAATGTCCTGAATTGTTGATTTCTGTGAGGATCAAAAGATTGTGTTGGACAGAAGTCTTGACTTTCTGTTTCTCTTTGTTTAAAGATATGAGGTCCTCATTATAGCTTCTGGAATATGTTCATACATTGTGGAAAAAAAAATGAAACTTTTATCTTTTTTTTCCCTTCTTTCCCTTTGAAATGTGGCAATTTTTCATATAAATTTTCTACATAGCTCAAAAATTTTAGGAAAAAGATACAAGAATTAATCCGAAATTAATTAGGTTTGGCCATATGGATTTTTTGTTTCCACTTTAAACCATTTTGAGCCACTTCTATTAATTGTTTCTACTTTCATATATCACGATATGCTCAACCTTCCTAACCAAAGTCTCCCCAGGTGTTCGCTTCACTTGACCAAACCATCTTAAGCCATGTTTGGTTTTGCTGTTCATATCAATTGTTAACTGTTAACTATTACTAATAGTTATTAGCCTATATCTGTTAGTTGATATGTAATTGTTACAAATGTTTGATAAAATTATTATTAGTTGTTGTTGTTAATATATTTAATAATTATTAAGAATAAATATTAATATTTAATTTTTTAGTTAAATATTATTTTTTAATAGGATGATTTAGTTTTTTTATTTAAATAAGTAGGAGTTGTTTTAAATAAAAACTCCAAATTGAAAAATTTGTAAATAACAATTGTTTGACTACTTAACATCTACCTAAAAGCTAACAACTATCACTAAAAAAATATAATTAAACAGGTTTGATGCAGTTGTTAGGAACCAAAAAGTTAAAAAGTACATCAAAAGTTTTGCCAAACACCTACTTAATTTTCATTCTATCATCTTATTCTCAGTTGATTGAACTCTCATTTTATCTCTAATGCTTTGCGTAACTAAACAATGAGGATGAAAAATTTGTTCATGGTTAGGCTCGTATTTTCCATTCTTCCAATTACTATCCAGATTAGCCAAAAACTTATACCTCCTATGACATTTAGATCCACCGTTTAGAATTCCCAAGAAAATGTTTCCTTAATTACATATATATGTGAGTGAATGTGTCTAATTTTGCTTCAAATAACTTGGGTTATGGGTAAAGTACCTTCAAAAGTGTTTCAAAGTATCTTCAAATTGTTAAATGGTTATGGGTACTTCCTGTGATCCAGGCTATGACTACGTATTGGATATCTTGGTTTCACTGAATGATACTTTATAATATATTTTGAAACTCTCAGAATTCCGATAATACCATGTAACATAATTGAATTGTTTTTTCACCTCATCAGTTAGCTGCTATACCTAACTGCTAGTCAAGCTAACATTTTATATAATGATCAGTGAATTACTTTCTTGTTGCTTTTATCTTCTATATGATATTTTTAAGGGTTTTTAGCATCTACTTTTCTTCTTAGATAGTGGCCTTAATTTGGTCTTATGTATTCAGTATAGGTTAGGTTTTTCATTTTCTTCTGTTACATTGTAAAACATGAATATTAACAATGAAGGTTCTTCCTTTTGTAGCATATAATTTTTTTTTAAGCTTGCAATTTCCCCCAAGCCCTGCTTTTTTTTTTTTTGTGCTTTATTCACCATGTGATGTGGATCCTTGCTAAATCTGTAGTTTGCCCCATTTCCAGTTGGTATGCGTGTCTATTGCAAGTTAGATATCTTGTTATTAATTCTTGGTTGTGGTAGCTTTCATAGACTTTCTTTTTTGCAAAATATGTATGAGGGTTTTCAATAATCAATTTATTTTTGTTTTTTTCAGCAGGACTTTGAGAATCATTTTACCAAATTATTAGTTCGCAGTTTATTTTTTATTTTTGGGTTCTTTTAAGAAGTTTAATGGGTTCCAGATACCCATCTCATCAACTCAGCAATGGCCTTTATGTGTCAGGCCGGCCGGAGCAGCAAAAAGAAAAACCACCGACAATGAGTTCGACGGCTATGCCATATACTGGTGGTGATATTAAGAAGTCAGGAGAACTAGGGAAAATGTTTGATATCCCTATGGATGGCTCTAAGTCTAGGAAATCTGGGCCAATAACTAGTGCTCCTTCAAGAACTGGATCTTTTACTGGGGTTCCTACACATTCAGGACCAATGATGCCCAATGTTGCTCCTCGTGCTGGCTATACTGTATCAGGTCCTTTATCCTCTGGAGGCTTGCCTGGTTCAGGTTCATTAAAGAAGTCAAGTTCTGGGCCACTGAACAAACATGGGGATCCAGTAAAGAAGTCCTCTGGTCCTCAATCTGGTGGAGCAACGCGACAAAATTCTGGGCCTATCCCACCAGTTCTCCCTGCAACTGGTCTCATAACATCAGGGCCACTAAATTCTTCTGGGGCTCCTTGGAAAGTTTCTGGTCCTTTAGATTCTATGGGGTCAGGGAAAATCAATAGCTTTTCCATTGCACACAACCCAGCTGTGACCACTCTTAGTCAAGATGATGACTATTCTTTCAGGAGGAATTTCCCGAAGACAGTATTATGGTTGGTGATTCTGATATTTGTTATGGGGTTCCTTGCTGGTGGTTTTATTCTCGGAGCAGTCCACAATGCCATTCTCCTCATTGTTGTTGTGGTTCTGTTTGGAGTAGTTGCTGCATTATTTATTTGGAATATGTGGTGGGGGCAAAGAGCTACAATAGAATTCATTGCTCGCTATACTGATGCTGATCTTAGAACTGCAAAGAATGGGGAATATGTGAAAGTCTCTGGGGTATGTAATAGATGCTCTTCTAATATATGTGTGTGTATATATTCTTATGCTATTTTTCCCTTTATTCAGTTTGGGATCTTCTTTTCCCCTTTTTTATGATTGTTTAGGATTGCTCTTGCGCATGATTGAAGTTTTCGGTTAGTTTAAGTGGCTCAGACACCTACACTATAAAACCTTATCCTATTGTAATCACTCTTTATGCACATGATGCTGTGTGAAAACTTCTTCAACACTTACAAAATACTCACAATGCTTTTATGATGTCTCCACAATTTTAAATTTTGGTGCTTAATTATTTGGAAAAGTATCGAGTTTTTTGTGAACTTTTTAATATGTTCCAGATGCACATTAATTGTTAGGACTCTGATATGATTCCATAGACTGAAGAAATATAATTTTCATTTGGCTTTCAGATGCATTATGCATCTTTGAAATGCTCGCATAATGAATTATTATGTGAATGATAATTATACTTGTGAAGAGTGAGAAGAGTTACTCTAATCAAGATTACTTTGTCAAGTTATCCTTGCTATTTTATGTACTCACTTCTGTAGCATAGATTGTGGAGTTATGCAAGTTTTTGTAAGGGAAAGTAGAGGAAGATTCCGAATATCATCTGGCGGAGTGGATAAATGTTTTCCAATTGAATGGGCGACTGGTTATATTCGGAATATTAGTTATTTTCTAATCCTTCAAGGGGTTGTGGTTTATTATGTTACAGGTCTTGGTTGAGAGCATTAACTGAGACAGATGTAGGAGATGGCAGCAGCATTCAGTTCTTTTATTATGTTTGAGCTGGTGAATAGCTCTTAAATTTCTTTTTCAGATTTATTTTTTTTTATTGCCGTGAATAGGGATGGATTTACTAGAAGCAGTATTCATGGAAAGGATTTCTAGTAGGAGGCATTGTGATTTTATTTGCAACTTACTAGACTAAGATTTTAGACTCTTTTAAGGTTTGTGTTATGGGTCATCAGAAAATTTGTTGGAAAGCTCCATCAAAAGGAGGCTTTTTCTGGAGTTCTAATATAGAGTTGAGTGGCAGTTCTGCCTCTGCAGGGCTTTCTCTTCCTATGATAAGTATATGGAATGTTAAAGCACCTTTTGAAGTTGCTATTTTCACTCATTTGGGGAAAATTTATATGATAGTAAGCTGGTTTTGGATGTGTAAATTTAAATGGTGAGACAGGAGAGCATCTTTTATTACATTATCCTGTGGCTCGGGATTCATGGGCACATGTTCTTTTTTGTTTGAAGTCTTGAGTGATGGCAGGAGCAATAATTGAGTTATTGGTTGCCCATTGTTTTGGTGAGGAAGGTGATGGTGGCAATTGCGATCTTATTCCAGTGTCTAGTTTGTGTTGCATTTGGAGGGAGATGAACAGTTAAACAACCAAAGAGATTGAGCTAATTAGTTCTTTTTTTTTTTTATTTATTTATTTCTTGGACAGTTTACAATCTTATTTTCAAAATTTTGCTCTCTTCTCATCTCCTAGGATTGCACTTTTTTTTGTGCTTCTAATAGAAATACCATTATAGAAACAATATGCATTTTTATGCATGTCTTATCTATATGGGATTCTTTTCAGGGTTGTGGTGTTTCTATGTGATGAAGGCTTTCTAAGAGCCTGGTTGTGGCTGGTATTTCCCATATGGAAGTTGTTCATTATTTATTTTTTCTTGTTTAATTTTTTTCTTATGCTTCATTATTTGATATTGATCTTATAAATTACTGAAGGTGGTTACCTGTGGTAATGTACCTTTGGAGTCATCATTCCAAAGAGTTTCCAGATGTGTCTATACATCAACAAGGTTATCTGAGTATCGAGGATGGGGTTCGAGACCAGCCAACCCTAACCATCGTCATTTTACATGGGGTTTAAGATCATCAGAGGTGAGCAGCTGGCTTGAAGAGCCCTCTCTGTCACTCTCTCTCTCTCTTCTTCCTTTATAATTTCAAATTCTACCTCTTTTGACCTGTAAGCAATATGGAGCAAACTATTCTATTCCTTCAAGATTAAGGACTTTTTTACACCTTTCTCATTTTCAAAACTGGAGTGATGTGGCCTACAATAGGATCTCAAAATTAATCGTAATCTTTGGTTTGTTTTACAGAGGCATGTGGTTGACTTCTACATCTCTGATTTCCAATCAGGTCTGAGGGCATTGGTTAAGACTGGCAGTGGCACAAGGGTAACTCCATTTGTTGATGATTCCTTTATTATTGATATTAACCCAGAGAAGAAAGACTTGTCCCCAGAGTTCTCCAGGTGGTTGGGACAGAAAAATCTTTCATGTGATGATCGTAGTATGCAACTGAAAGAAGGGTAAGACTATATCATGCTGAAGAATTAAAATGACTTGAATTTATTATTTTTAGAGTCTACATGCCTTAAACTGAGGACTTAACCAGTACATGCTAAATGTTTATTGTAACATTTATACTTATTAACTGAATTTGCAACTATATCTCATGCTTGACTGCCTGAGAAGCCAAAGCTCTCGAGCAGTTTAGCTATTCTAGAAATGATGATACTTTGTAGTTGTGTTGATTTTTTGAAATTTTTTATCTCTGCGTTCTGTAGGTACATCAAAGAAGGCAGCACTGTTAGTGTGATGGGAATTCTTCAGAAAAATGAACATGTACTTATGATTGTCCCGCCACCTGAGCCATTGGCAACTGGATGGCAGTGGCCTAAATGCCTCTTTCCAGTTAGCCTTGACGGTATTGTTTTGAGATGTGAAGATACATCAAATGTTGATGTGATTCCCGTGTAGTTAACAGTATGTGGATGAAAAACTTGCTTGCTTATTTTACGTGAAAGTATATTCTATTTCCTCGACTAATATTGAGAGGTTGTGGCAACAACGGCGGCGGCGGACATTATAGTGTTAAGAACTGGTCTAAAATGAAAATTGTGGTTTTACATTCTACATTTTTCCCGTTCAACTTGGTGTATAGGTTTGTGAGATTTCTTGTAGACTTTTTTTTTTTTGTTTGGAGTGACAGCTTCCAGCCTTCCACAATGAGGGTGGCTTAAAGTGGGGAATTTTTTGTTCATGCAGCTGGCAGTTAGTGAAGTTGGAAAATTGTTGTTATCGAGTAGCTTTGATTTTACTTGCTCTTAGATTGTTGGCTGCCTCTTGATTGTTGAATATGACATTGATCTTTATTTATTGTGAATCTTCATGTTGCTCAGCCACTTCATCTGTTCATATCTTTTATGAATTGAAAAAATACATAATCAATCTCAAAGATTGATGAATGCCTTAACAGATTCTTTCTAAATAAGTTGCAAATTTTATCTGAATTTTATAAATTAATTGTAATTTTTTCTCAATTGATCAAACTTGAATATACATATAGAGACCAGAGAGAGATCTAAGAAGGGTATCCTGGCAATCTTTAATTTACCAAATCAGGCAATGTATTATGTAGTAAGAAATAAAAAGAAGAGGCTGTTGGAAGATATTGTAAATTTGGTGATGATTAAGACAAGTTAAGGATGCCAGACAGACAGGCAATCTTAAGAAAACGTCAATTTTAAGAAAAATAATAATATTATTATGAAAATGTCAATTTTTTACTGTAATTAGTTGAAAATGTTTATAAAATGACAAAATTTATTGATGCAATTTTGAAAATGAAAATATCAAAAGTAAATGTTACTGCTAACAGCAACTGACGGGAATTATATCATATCCTAATCTATGAAATTACCCTTTTTTTATTTATTTTAATATTCATATAATAATAATAAGACAATGTTTTACTTATTTGAAATAAAATAATGGGTGAAATTATTATTTTAATATTTTCATATAAATCACGGTATTTGTGATTAATATTAAAAATAATAAAAAAAATTTTATGCGATATTATATTTATTTATTTATTTGATAAATCACGCGTCTAATTGTCAAAAAAAAAAAAAAATCTTCTCTAAAAGGTATAAAACTCTATCATCTTATTGATTCTTTGAAGATTAGGAGGATTCATGTAAATTATTCCACATTGTTAAAGTCCTCAATTCCACATCGAAACTTTTACGCGAAGGATGGCTTATTACTCCACATAATTATTAACAGCCATCTACCCTGATTTGGGTTACGTTTTTGGAAAAAAGAAACAAACACTACACTATAGGATGAAATATGAAGCATATGATTGAATTTACTTAATCTCAAAAACAAGAACAGAGCAAGTTGTTGGTCAACATTATCCACAAGTTTTGCCATTATTGATGGTTGAAAGTTTAAGTAAGTAATCTTCATTCCTAAGAAAACATATAATTATTATAATATTTTTTTAACGTATTATCCAATCAATTTACTTGTTAATCAATATACATTTTATTTTTTAGATTTATTATTCGTATTCTTTTTATATATTTAGAAGATTCACAAATAACACCAAAAGAAAAATTATAAATATTGTTATTGAAATTATTTTTCAAATATTTCCCACCTTTTTGAATTTAAAACTTTTAACATTTTGTAACAAATACATTGGAATTCAAAAAATATCAGATTTTGTTGGAATGTGTTATAAATCATACAAAATGTTATTTATAAAATGAAATTTTAATTTTAATTTGAAATGAAAATAAATTTAAATTCAAACAAAAAGTTAAATAAATATAATGAAATGAAGTAATGATAATTAATAAAATTTAGTGCATGATTGTCTTTCCAGAAAAAAATTCCAATTGACCTTCAAATTGTCTAGTTGGCTTCTAACTGGACCTGCATGTTTATACAAGTTTCTCAAAAATTAATTATTGTATATTATAAAAAAAAAAAAAAAATTGAGGAAAAAGACAAGGGTTGGCCTGGCCCCACAAAAGGTGAAAAGGAGGGTAATATAGACATTTTACAAGAAGTAATGAAGACCCTATTAGTCATTTCCTTGACCTAACAGCAGAAAGAGAGACTTGTTTGTTGGGGTTGGGAAATTATTATTCTAAAAATGTTTATTAATAATATATTTTATTTTACGTGTGAATTAAAAAATTTAATTAATTTTAATTTATTATATAAATTTTATTATTTTTATAAAAATATTATTATTATTATATATTTTTTATTTTTTTTATTTTTTAATATGTATAATAATTAAAATAAATATATTTTTAATTAATTATAATTTTAATATAAATATAATTAATATGTATGGTAATATTAATGTAAATTAATAAAAAATATAATTAATATTTATTTATTAAATTAATATTTTAAAAAAATAAAATTATATTTTAAAATTGACGAAAAAAATTAAATAGAGGGGGTAATAAATTAATAAATAAATAAATAAGAGAATGGTTTGCTTAATAATCATTTTTCCTTGAGTTTGGAGGGTTTTGCTGGACGAGACAACTCACCAGTTGTTGCGGCTCTCTCAAGTGACACTAACAAAAAAGAAAAGATTTTTAGTGTTAGACGCAGAGAGAGACTTTTACTTTTTAGTGAGAGAAAGATTTAGTCTTTGGAGAGAGATTTGCTTGTTGTACTACTACTACCATTGTTGTCTTTTGATTCACCCATGTTGTTGTTGTTGTTCTTGCTGCTGCTGCGGTTGTTGGTGTTGTCTCCTCATCCTCTCCAGATTTCAACTACTTCTTCTTCAGGTATGAGTCTTCTTCTTCCCATGTTGCCCTTCTCTTTCTCTTTCTCTTTCTCTTCCACCCTCTTTTTCCTACATTTTACTCTCAAAACATGCTTCTTTTGTTAGATCTCTCCCATTTTTTTGATTTTTGCTCGAAACGTAATCTGGGTATTCCTTATTTTCTCGATTTGAGCTACCAAGAGCTACCAAGTTTGCTCCTTTGATATTCCTTTTCTGTACATCCCTCTTCCATTTTGGTCAAATCTTTCTATAATGTTATATTTTGATGCCTCTTCAGTTTAATGGATGCTTTTATTTTTTATTTCCTTTGATACTATTGAATCCTATATTTGCCATTCTTTTTCCATATTTATAGTAAAGTTCCACTTTCGGTGAGCTACTATGCTGTGGACTAGCTACTTGTTCCATTAGATCTTGCTAATTTTTTTATATTTGTTTGTAAAAATAGTGATATCTTTGTTCCTTAAATTTGGCCTATGAACTCTGGTTCTGCTGGTGTTTTCCAAATAGAAGTTTAGATACTTCACTTAGGAAGGAATGCTATGTCACCTTCTGTTTGGCTTCTAAGAAAATGCAGGAAATAAAAGAACGAAAGCCACATAATGGTAGTTATTTCATTTGGGACTCCTTGTGTCAGAATCGTAGATCTTAATTCTTGTTATTCACTTTGATTGCTTTATGGTTGAATTCTATGTGAAAAAAAAGTTATATTGATTTTTCAATTCTTTCTACTCATTGATCAGGGGAGGGTAGATATGACAAATTCGAAAACATTATTTTAGGCAATTATTGCTAGTCTTCTCGTGAACCTTGCTGATCCGATGTTGTGGACTTTAGTGTTGATTTTCTAATTTCCATTGATTTTCAGTTTTGGGTGTTCTAAATCTATTATTTTTGGTTTCTTTGGTTGAATTTCTTTTGTTATTTCAGTTTGCTGCTTCACAAAGGATTGTAATCTAGCCATACTTTGTTTGAAGTTTGATTCATTTTTTGGTTTACAGCGTTCATAATCAAGGCCCATATGTTTCTCAAATGTCATTAAAACTAACTTCTCCTACCCGCTTATTTTTATCTAGCTCACTGATGACTGCATCAGCTTACTTTCTATTTGTTATATGTTTGTGGCATGCCTGATTCCTTTTTTCTAGCATTCTTCTAGGAATGCCTGGCTTTAGACAACCTAACTGCATGCTTTGAATACTGTTTAGTGGTGAAAGCTTTTTCTTGATGTTAAGGTGTCTTTTGTTCTTAGGAGGGTTTTGACCACTGCATCAGTATACATAGTCACTTTGTTGACCCCTGCATCAGTATACATAGTCACTTTGTTGCATAAAATCTCCTGCAGTCTCTTAAAACAGCTAGATGGGTTCTCGATTCCCATCTCATCAGCTCAGCAATGGCCTTTACGTATCAGGCCGGCCTGAGCAGCCTAAGGAAAGGACTCCAACAATGAGTTCTGTGGCCATGCCATACACTGGTGGTGATATCAAGAAGTCAGGAGAATTGGGTAAAATGTTTGATATTCCATTAGATGGTTCAAAGTCTAGGAAATCTGGACCTATAACTGGTGCTCCCTCAAGGACTGGATCTTTTGGAGGTGCTGCGTCACATTCTGGACCAATCATGCCTAATGCAGGAGCTCGGGCTGCCTACACGACATCAAGTGCTGCATCTTCTGGAGGTGTGGCTGGTTCAACTTCGTTAAAGAAATCAAATTCTGGACCCTTAAATAGACATGGAGATCCTATGAAGAAGTCATCTGGCCCTCAGTCTGGTGGAGTAACTCCCTCTGGACGCCAAAATTCTGGCCCTCTTCCTCCTGTTCTTCCTGCAACTGGTCTCATTACATCTGGGCCTATTTCTTCAGGTCAACTAAACTCATCTGGGGCACCTCGGAAGGTATCTGGTCCTTTGGAATCTATGGGATCAATGAAAGTTCCTGGCTCTGCTGTTATTCACAATCAAGCTGTGACTGTCCTTAGCCAAGAAGATGACTTTTCTTTCAGAAAGAACTTCCCAAAGCCGATATTGTGGTCACTGATTCTACTTTTTGTCATGGGTTTCATTGCTGGTGGTTTTATTCTCGGAGCCGTGCACAATGCAATTCTCCTCATTGTTGTTGTGGTTCTTTTTGGTGCTGTTGCTGGATTATTCATATGGAATACCTTTTTTGGGAGAACAGCTATCATGGGTTTCATTTCTCGTTATCCAGATGCTGAGCTACGAAATGCCAGGAATGGGCAATTTGTGAAGATATCTGGGGTAATGCACACGCTTCTCCTTGATTATTTGTGTGGTATAATGCTTTTCTAGTTGCTACTGATTTTCCTGATAGTTTGTGTTTTTTTAATATTTCTAATCTCACTCCTAATTTTTCAGGCTTTTATCACTGAATTTTGTAAAACAATTGGTTATCACCATCTGTGATTGAAGCTAATGTTAGGGTTTGTATTTCTAACTTAGCAAACAAAATTTGAGAAGCACAATTAATCTTACCTTATAAAAAAATCAAAGTAAATTCTGAAATTCGTTTATTTTGGGAAGAACTTCTATCCCTAAAGGAGAGAACTAATTAGGAGAGAGCTGAGGTGCCATTATTAATTAAAACTGAAAATATGACTCGTGAAAGTTCTCATGTTTTAATTGCTGTTGGTTTCAAATTGCAGACACACACACAGAGTGCAAGTGCTTAACAGCTCAAACATGTAGATTTCAAAAAATAAAAATAACAGCTCAAACATGTACTACTTACCATATTATGATTATAGGCACAATTTGAATTCCAAATTAAGTTTTTTGATAATTGTGCCATGATTCTATATTTGCTGAAGCATCTCATAAATGAATAGAGTAGATTGAAAGAGAGGGAATGTTTGAATGAGGATTAATATCTATAATGGACAGTTATTTGTGAGGACATTTAGTTGGTGAAAATGTTCAAGCGCTTGAATGGAATTGGAGATTTGATTTGTATAATTTCCAATACATTTGTAGGACTTGCTTATTACACATGATTTGGCTATATTTGTCACTCATGTCTGCTTAATTAATTTATATGAAATGCTTCATTGTGTTTTTGAAGGTGGTTACCTGTGGTAATGTGCCTCTTGAGTCATCCTTCCAAAAAGTTCCTAGATGTGTGTATACATCCACAAGTTTGTACGAGTATCGGGGATGGGATTCAAAAGCAGCCAACCCAACACATCGCCGATTCACTTGGGGACTCAGATCATTAGAAGTGAGTAATTGAAATACTGATTAAATATGGATGTTTGTCATATGTGGATATGTTTTCACAGATCCCTGAGGTTTCCTGGGGATTTCATTCGATTTTTTTTTTTCCTCTTTTTAGATACATTGTAAATTCTCAAAGAGTAAGGGTGCCTTTTGTTTACATGCACATGCACACACATAAATAATCCATTACACATGTAGAAGATGTTGCAGTCTGATACAAGTAGCTGGCTGCCAGGCAGATGACTTGTACTTTTTCCTGACCTGGACATTTAATGCCCATCTAATATTGCCAATGGCTTCTTTTATGCTGTACAAGTTTGGTTGATTTTCATCCTTTTCACATTGCTGCTTTACATAAATATCAACATGATGCAAATGCCCATATATTCAATTATCAAGCGTCTTATATGCCAGTGGGATCTATCACTTGTGTTTTGAGATTTGCACATTTGCATACCTTTGACTTGAATATTTTACATATCTTATTTGACAGAGACGTGCAGTTGATTTCTATATCTCTGATTTCCAATCTGGTTTGAGAGCATTGGTTAAAACTGGCTATGGAGCGCGGGTGACTCCTTATGTTGATGACTCCCTTGTCATTGATGTCAATCCAGGCACTGAAGAGTTGTCTCCAGAGTTCATCAGGTGGTTGGGAGAGAGGAATCTTTCAAGAGATGATCGAATAATGCGAATGAAAGAAGGGTAAAAGCTCTCATATTTATAGAGTTGCCACTGTATTATTGTTAGTGATACTGCAAGAAGTGTCTTTTTCTTTTTACCTTTTTCGTTTTTGTTGAGGGTGGCGATGACAGAAAACACACAAATTTCCCCCTTTAGGAACTTCTTCGGCCCATTAACGGGTGGACAATGTTTGAGTGCTGCAGCAGTGAGAATCAAAGGTTATAGCCACTTAACCTGTCTTAAAGTGAACGTGTCAGCCTTAGGATTTCCTGGCAATCTACAGCCAAACCAAAATGGACTGAAGAAATGAAGTAGCAAATTGTTAGGATCCTAGTTGACCAAAGTATGGGACTTGGTGAACCCCACATTGAAAGTATGAGATTTCAATTTGGGGTTTATATGGATTTTAGGCTTTTCAACCCATTGAATTAGCTTTTGGGGTGTGATTCTCCCAAAATTCATAACACAAACATAATATAACAAAGTTATAGTAGATGAAAAATGATGTAAAAATAGTTAAAAAAATTAAATATTATGGTTATCTGATCTGTTTGGTTTATCTAAGTTGGCAATAATCTTATTAATTTCTTCTTTTTAGGTGTGGCAATGGGACATATTTTCTGAATGCATTAGACCAGCTCTTAATTAGTTTGGCTTTGGCTTAACGTTGTTTATAATTAGGCTCACAATTTAGCCTTTGTAAGTTCAATCACACTTTTATGATTTTTGACCTAAACAAATTGAAAGTTAGTTATTTTCAGCCTATCTGAAATATCACATACTATTACATGCCTACATTCTAAACAATGGTCAATTCTAATGAAAACTAGAGGAGTGTTTGGCAGAGCGATTGTCAAATGTGCGATCGGTGTAAAAATGCGATTATCAAATCGCGAATTGCTATAAATAGTTCATAGCTGTTTATGGGATTTGTCGATTGAAATTTTTTTTTGCCACAATCTGAGTTTTTAGTTGGCCAACCAAACAACGCAAATTTCTCAATTGGCGCATGTTGGCAATTAAAAATGTTTAATCGGCCAACCAAACACTTCCTAAATGCTTTGGAATATTTTCTCTCTTTTTCTTTCCCCCTATTAGTCATATAGTTGCTATTCAATTGGAATGCCATTTATGAGTTTGTAAATTTGTAGAAACTTCAAATGTTGTTGATACAGGTATATTAAAGAAGGAAGCACTGTCAGTGTTATGGGGGTTGTTCAAAGGAATGATAATGTGCTTATGATTGTGCCTCCACCAGAACCAATTACAACAGGGTGCCAATGGGCAAAATGTATTTTTCCGGCAAGCCTGGAGGGTATTGTTTTGAGATGTGAAGATACCTCAAAGAATGATGTAATACCAGTGTAATAATGTGTTGTAGACTCACTATGCTGTTCTCTTTTATTCTTTTTATTCACTATTAATATTGATGGTGGCTGCAATGGATGTGGTGGTGGTATTGACAAGTGACAGTGGCGGTGATACTGAGGTGGTGGTGTTTTCCTTTTTTTTTTTTTTTTTTGCACTTGGTGTATAGTTTTGGTGTTTGGTGCCATTTTATTTTATTTTTTGCCTAGGGCCATGAAGGCTTTTGTAATGGGGTGGCTTGATATAGTAGGGAATTTTACATGTTTGAGCAGATTGCGGTTATGCTAAATAGAAAGATAATGTTGTGAGCTGTTCAATATATTGTCTTCTCAAGTAGAAATTACTTCATTTTTTTTACATGATATTTGTGAATCATGAAAATTTAGCATCACGCTTTCCTTTTTTGATCAATTAATGTCTATCAATCCTTAATGTCGATTTTACGCAGTATTTTTTACCTAGATTGCATTTATGTAGATCTCTATTTTATCTCGTGATCATATATGAAGAGATTTCTTTTTAACCGAGTCGACCTAATATTTTTCTCAATCTAAGAGCTAAGAATACATGATATTGAAATGAACGACTTGTTCATTTTGATTAGATCCGTCCATGGATCGGAATGTGAATTTCAATTAATGAAAAACATTTTTAGATTTTTTATAAATTCAGATCTGGCACATGGATGTAACGCTCCACCAATCCAGTCGCCTCATTTTTATATGCTCAAACGACGTGAACACTACTACTGTCATTTAATATAAATATGAATATAATTTATCATAATTTTATTATATTGTTACATATTCAAAAAACTTATAATTATATTGACTTTCATATTATAAATATTTATTCATTATTTTTTTTATATATATATTCGCTCTCTATTTGATTATTTGTTTTATATTTTCTCATTCAGAAATATTTTCTGAAGCTTCATATATACATTATTTTATTCTAACGAACACCATGAATTTTTCAGAAGTCGTTATGAGACTTGCCATATTTAGGTTTTTCGTATTCAACATGTTGGGTTCTCTTCTATAATAGTCTTGGACCAAGGAAGATAGGAACATCAGTAGCATATTTTCACCTAAGCGGCTAAGCCTATGATGATCTTACACTCAAACATTAGCTTAGTTTCAAATAACAAGGAGCCCCCAAGGTCAGGAATGCGACTAAAGTCTACCAAGGAAATACATATCATACACTATGGACCAAAATTTATGTATGCAATAGAGTATACCTGAATTCAAATCCATCAAAACATCATACAATCAAACAGATAAAGGAAAACTTTTCCACTATCAGGCCATTCAAAACAGAGGTGTATAAATAGATAAACCTCAATACATATTTGAATCACATTATTTCAAAGTTGCATCATAGGATGTCCAGATTCACATGATCAAAAATAAAAATGAAAAAGAAAGCCATTCAGGCAAAACTTAATCACTATGGATCTGTAACTACAATTCAATGAAACTCGTAGCATGTGCTAAAATCGCTGCATAGCAGCAGAAATCCTAATGAAGTATTTTTCAATTATGTGCAGCCACCAATGCTATGTACTCTATGAGGTCCAGCACTCGGTTGCTGTGCAAAAGATAGTGCAGGTCATCAGACATCACCAGAAGATAACAGTACAGTTTGCCATACATCATCACAATAAAACAAAGACAAGCTATACCTGTATCCCCACTCATTGTCATACCAAGCCACCATCTTCATGAAGGAGTCACTCAACCCTATCCCAGCCTTGGCATCAAATATGCTTGACCTAGAATGATACAAAGTCCATTAAAATGATCAACACCATTATAGAGATCCATTTGAAATCCCATCATTCATTTTAATCTCATGAGATGACTAAGCGTATGTCTCAGGACACAAATGGCCGTTCTAGGCAAACCAGCTTATATAAACCACATGGTTTCTCAAATTACCAAACCAAAGAAACAGTTATGCATACGACATTCACCACATCAGCAAGAAAATACAACCAACAAAATCAGCCTACAAACTAAGCATTCTCAACTTACTTAAAAACCAGAAAGAAAATTTTAAAACATAATATACTGCCTAATGATCATACACATGTATTGCAGATAATCTATTATTGTTTGAAAAAGGAGCAGCACACCACACACGTACACACAGACAATGTGAGGAAGAGAGAGAGAGAGAGAGACCTTGAGTCACCAACAAAATCATTAGAGACGACATCCTCATCAGTATATCCAAGAATGCCTTTCATGTGCCCCTCTGAAGCATACCTTTATTTGAAGATCAGAATGTAACTTAGTCATAGCCGAAAATATAGACTTCAAAAGAAATTAGAAGAACCAAAACTAGCCGAAGGCAGCCCGACACACCCACCAACCACAAATAAAATAAAATAAAATAAACAGGAGAAACAAATAATATCCATGACAGAAGACATACTTGATAGCTGCTTTAACATCTTCATAAGATGCTCTCTTCTCAAGTCGACAGGTTAAGTCCACAACAGAAACATTAGGTGTTGGGACACGGAAAGCCATTCCAGTGAGTTTTCCATTGAGTTCAGGAAGAACTTTTCCAACAGCCTACAATAGCAAAGCATAAAATTATTATTTGAATTCTTTACCAAACAACATATCTAGGTCACTCAAGTTCTCCTGTGTCTAGAAATTTGATCTCATAAGATCATACCTTTGCAGCACCAGTAGAACTAGGAATGATATTTTGTCCAGCTCCACGGCCGCCACGCCAATCCTTCATTGATGGGCCATCTACAGTCTTTTGTGTTGCTGAACAGCAAAGATCATAATCATGTTACACACTCACTGTTTATGATGTGTTCATCATGCATGTGTGCCATATGTATGCATGTAAGATGGAGAGATTGAGAGAGAGAGAAGACAGACCTGTAGTTGCATGGACAGTTGTCATTAAACCTTCAATAATACCAAATTCCTCATGAACCACCTGTAAAACAAAATCATAGAATGTGAGATACCTGAAGAGATGGAGCAACTACCCACACATCAACTCCAGAATATAAACATAAAGATTACTTGTAAGGAAAGAAAAAGAAAAGAAACAAAGACAAACAAACTAGACATATCTGTCCAGAGTAGCCCCTACCAAATGACTCAGAAAAAAAATAGCTAATCTAACAAAAACTGACCCAACGAGCAACAAGTCTTCAAATCTCAGGATGGTGATCAGACCTTAGCAAGAGGAGCAAGACAATTGGTGGTACAGCTTGCATTAGAAACAACATCCATGTTTGGCTTGTATGTCTTCTCATTCACTCCAACCACGAACATTGGTGCATCAGCAGAGGGAGCTGATATGACAACTTTCTTGGCGCCACCCTGCAGAGCAAAGTAAACTCAACTCAACTTAGCCTTAATCACAAAACCAATTGGTGTAAGCTAGAAAAGGGAGAGGGGGGAAAGGAGCTCATCTTGAGGTGTGACTCTGTATGAAAGAGAAAAGAGGGGTAACAACTCATTAGTGGTTTATACAAACCTTCTTGTGAGCTGAAGCCTTATCAATTGTAGTGAAAACCCCAGAAGATTCAACAACGTACTCAGCCCCATAATCACCCCAAGGAATCTGTGCTGGGTCCCTGGATACAGATTAGTTTGATAGTTAGTTTAAAAGGCACATACTGCAACAAAAGCCCTAACAAGGTTTCTATTGCCATCTGGTTCAAGATACCAAGAAACACATCCACTGTAAGCTTTTGTCCTAAATAGATGGATGACAAAAAATTGCTACCTTTTGCTTGAAACTTGGATTTGTTTCCCATTGATTTCCAAGGTGGAATCGTCCAAAACCTTGAGGGATCCCTTGAAACCTCCATGAGTAGAATCATATTTGAACATGTAAGCCTGGATAAGATGCAACAAAAGAAAGTCAATCACAACCATCCCTTTCCAAATTGAATAATACTTTTTCCATAGAGCAGAAAAAACAATTACATTTGGATGCATTAAACCCATAAAAGTTGATATATATAAATTTACAGAGTAGAAGAAAAGATGCCATACAGTAACTTCATAGAGAAGTTAGAAACCACATTAATGAACTCAGTGGAAACCAAGCAAAGAAAACACCAACCTAAGTCATTCCAAAATATTATCTCATCCCAAGTGTGGCACCAGGAAAGCACCATGCTTAAATGACAAATAATAACGACATTCTACATGCAGAAACAGAGCGTACAAAAAGTATATGTAACAATCTTTAAACCTCTTTCATCTTTCATTTTCCTTTGCTAGCAAGATGGCATCAAATCTTTGAACACCCTACTGACCCTAAAAGCATGCAGTGCTTCACTCTCACGCACACACTAGTACTGGGATAGATTCTGAGACAATGGCGATCAGAAAAGGTTGACAATAAGGTCTTGTGTTGGAATAAAAAAAAGAGCTACGATCTACACAAACACAACTATGAAGTAAATCATATACAACATTGGCAATGATGAGATCTATGGTACCACATCCTTACCATGTACTTAGCATCAATGAAAGGATCATTGACCGCTACCACATCAATATCATCCCTGAAAGTTGCAATTCTTAACACCAATCTTCCAATGCGACCAAAGCCTGCAACAGCATAAAAATGTGTTACTATTACATTAAAAAAAAAAAAAACTCATTTAAAAATGCAACAAGAACAAACTCAGGCAAAATGTAGACCAAATTATATTTTGCACACTCATTTAGAAAACAAAAGCATTAATTTGCCACCTCTTATGCCGATAACTTGAGCTAGTTTCTATGCACAGCCACCATTATATTCTCAATCAGCCAAAGGAAAAAAAAAATGATAAATGAAACAGATATAAGCTAACATTCTTAGCCATTCTTTTATGACCTTTTTTATCAAATATTTTTTGATAAATTATCTTCTGATATTCATCCTTTTTCATTAATGTACACCTCCCTGAACAGAAAAGCAAAACAGAGCAAAAATTCAATTAATATTCAGGAAACGTACCATTGATTCCAATCTTTGTCCTCCCATCACTCCGTGATTCTAAACAAAGCAGAAATTTAAAAAAAAAAAGATTGTCAGTATCGATAAACGAAAACACTGCCTGCAAAACTAAGAATTCTCACTCAGGATGGTGGGAGGCATTTGGGTTGCTGTGGCCTTTGTGGGTTGGATACTTCGTGTGCAGCACTTCCTGGATGATTCAAAATGTCTCAGCCCAGTTTAAAAAGAGTAATAAGAAACCACAAATGTATAAACATTAACAAATACATAATATTGTACATGTATATCACTGAAATACTCAAGTTATCAGGTTACTCAACTGTAAGAAAGAACACCCAGTTGGAAGTGAAGTGCCAAAAATACTCTTTGAAGATTTTAAATCACGGTTGACATTAACGCTTGAAACCTGAACATTACAACAGAGTGGTATTAAAATAAATATTTTCAAACGTCATAAATGGTACACTCAAATCAGTTACTGATCTTGATTCACTGAATAATCCTCCCAGTTATTTATATATTGGTTGCTGTAAATATTTTAAAAAAATAATAAATTCATATCTGGTTGAGAAACTTCTAAAGGAGCGAAAATCTAAACAAAATCCACATAAAAAATCAACAACCAGCCAGTTTTAAGCATAAATAAATACATAAAAAATAACAATTAAATAGCAGAAATTGCAAAATTCATATAGTTAAGATAAAAGGCATTTAAGTTATCCTAGGACTACTATTTTGCTGATCTGCAAACACCCTGTTTTCTTACCGAACCAAACAGAAGGCCAGAGTAGGAGTATATATATATTGCCCCACCAGAAGAAAACCAAAAGGAAAACAAAACCAATAAAGAATTAAAAAACTGAAAGCAAAATAAAACATATTGCTCTTTGGAATTTAAAAAAAAAAAAAAAGGAAAAAATGTAAAACAAAAATATATCACCTACTATGTTCATTATTTCTTCAATATTTCTAATTAATAAGCTTAGTTAGACTAAGCTTTCATTTCCTTTTTCCACACCAAAAAAAAAGTAAAAATAAAACTCGTATTTCCATTTTTAGTTTATAATAATCCATTTCTCTCAACAAACAAATTAAGCAAGAGAGAGTATAGAAAACTAAAAATAAATATAAACCAAAGATGAAAGCGAAGTTCTAAAAATCACAAAAAAATAAAAAAAACATGTTTCTACAAAAGCTTCCGATCACCGAAAGTGAAACCTTAAATCGATCGGACGATGAGGGAGAGAGCTCGGCGCGAGAAGCCTCGATCAGAGGAGCAGTAACTGTAGATCTAAGAAGACTGGAGAAAGCCATTGCAGTCAGTAACACACGGAGCTCTTCCCGCAAAAACCCTAAAAAAGTAGTAGAGAGGGAGAGACTGCTTTTTTGGTTGCGTACGGCTGTTATGAGCAGGCAGATGGCGAAATGAAATGAATATTTTTTTTCTGCTTTTAAAAGCAACGAGAAAGAAAGAAAGAAAGCGGAGTTTCTTATGATGGGCTTGGTGGCTGGCTCACCCTCTGTATTGTATTACAACAAACTAGGTTATGCTATTATGAGACCGGTCTCTTAGTGGACCTTGTGAGCTCTTCTTGCTTACCCGCACATCATCCTATAAGAAAAGGATAGAGTGAGCTCATAATATGTCTATGAGCATGTTTGTATGGTAGTTTTGCTACAAAAGTCAACAAGAGCGACTGTGTTAATCATGTAGGTGAGTTTGTCGCGTAATACCAAAGCTGAGAGGAGAATTCTTGCCACGTAAGACCAGTCTGGGCCATTTTGGGCTTTTTTCTTTTTCAAGATTTTAAATTCGGCCCCACCTGGTCGGCTGGTGCCACGTTTGCGGTTAGGGTTCTTTGGGTTTTGCCTACGTTTAAGTTTGTGACGTTCGTTCAGTTAGCAATTTTGCACCCACTGAAATCATTCTTTAAATCTAAATATAATCTGATAGCACCCATATTATATTTGGGAGAAGATTTATTTATTTTTTAATTACATTTATTGGATTGCTCGAATATATTTATCTTTTAAAGAATTTTTGGTAGCTTTCGCTTCTATAGAAATAAAATAATTAGCTAATTTGTTCCTGCTAGTTCAATTACAAAATAATGAATAAATGTATGACCTCTCCTTTTAAATTTCTCAACAAATTGATAAAAATGTGCACGATTGAAAACGCTATAATTTTCACTTGTGCATTATTACAAAAATAAAAATATTGATTAAATCACACTGATTCTCAACAATGGCAATGAGATGAATTTACAGTGAGTTTCACTTTTTTTATTTTTATTTTTATATATTAAAATTTCATTTCATTTTCCTCGTATTTTTTAATGAGTTAAAATTTTGATATATCATCCTTATCTTTATGAATATTAGAGTTCCAATGGAATATAATGTTTTCATGTAATAATTAAAATTATAAATTATATATATATTTTTTTGAGTTATATTTAATATAAAAAATAAATATATTAAAAATTCTCAACAAAAAAATATATATATATTCAATTAAATATAATATAATTTTTTGATACATTTTTTAGAATTTTCGATTATAATTAGAAATTTTGATGTTGGTATAAATTTATTAGAATTTTTTATTATAAAATTTATGCTATATATATATATTAATATTCATTTATCGACATATTAAAATATAAATAAAAAATAAAAATGGATCATAAAATATAAATTATAACAAATTTTACTAAAATTATTTAAAAATAATATTATAAAATTAATAATTAGCCACTAAACAATCCAATATTTATATTTCAATATATGATAATAAAAATTTAAATCTATAAATTATTACTATCATTATAATTATTATTAAATTTCTTCTATAAATAATTTTTTGATGACTTAATTACTTCACAAAATATTTAATAATTATATTTTTTAAAATTAATAATTATATTTTTTTACAAATTCAATCATATTGTAAAAAAATAATTATTTTTTAAATTTAATGTGTGTATATATGTGTATATATATATATATATAACGGGATAAATTCAGAGCTGATTATGGGGAGGAGCATATAATTTCTATCTCCGCCCTATACTTACTAAATAATTTTGAATTTTTCCTGTCTCTACCTCTTTTCTCAGTCAAAATAAAAATTCTCCACTTTGATAATAGCAAAACAAGACTGAATCCCATTAATTTATTAGAATTATAATAATTTTTATTTTAAATATTAATTTTATCGATAAAATTTGTTTATTAATATTCACTCTTGACTGTACCTGTAATACTTCTTAATATGCATGAATCTAAAGGTAACATAATTAAATCAATATCTCAATCTAACAGAAATAAATATTACATAATACTGGTCTCACCGTTAAATTATCATGTGCACTGACTAAAATTGTATATGGTACAATAAATATATATATATATGTATGTATGCTCTCTGTTTCAATAAAAAACCACTAATCATTCAGAAATATGGTTGTTATCATTTTATACTTCTCCTGTGAGTTTGTAAGTTTATTAATTTATTTGTTGGAGTTGACACACAACAACTACAATTATATATATATATTTTTTCCCACTTGAAAAGTAAACGTGTTTACATTTTATAATGCAATAAGAAAATAAGAATTAACACCAAAAGTCTCTCTCGATATTATTCCCACTTTTCAATATGCATTAGGGAAAAGCATAGTTTAGTATTGTACTCATCTCTTTTTCGGTTTGTTAAGTTGCTGAGAATATAGTTTAGTATATGCCATAAGCGACTGTTATTTTGACAAAATATTAGAAATATATCCAAAAAAAATTAACTACAGAACCAAGGCTTTAAAATCTATCCTATGTTTAAAATTAATAAATTAATAATATAGTAAAATCAATCAAATATAATATTTCATCATTTGAAAAATATATAATATTTAGTATTTTAAATATTTATATAAATACATATGTATATTGAAGGATTCTTAAATTAGCACTTAATAAATTTTCAATTTCATGGGGTTGGTGTTGAATTTTCAGTTTTAATTTCAAACATTGTAATTATAATTTTTGCGTGCCACATGCTATTTTAATAAAAAAATATAATTATATTATTTATTTCATCTCATAAACATTATAATTTTATTTATGTCGTAATTTAATTATCTATCAGGTTCCATACTTTGACAATTAATATTTTAATCAACTAGAATCGTAATATTTTTTCTATGATTGAATCCTCGACATCCTATATAGCTTTGGTTCGAATTCAATTTTTTTTTTTATACTACCAGTAATTTTAATATAGCCTACAAAATATATATTTTTAAGTATTGAATTATTTGTGTGTTTGAATTTGCTCTGATATCGATTGTTTAAAATTTTAAAAAAATCATATTCTAAATATCAGCTAAGGGGTTAAAGAGTTCAAAATCCATATAAATTCATATTGAAATCTCTTATTTTCAATATAAAATTTATTAAATCTCATACATTAATTGATTAGGATCGTAATATTTTATTTTTTAATTTAAATTATATTTTATTTTAATATTATAATAATATATTTATTAAAAATATGATGAAAATATAAAAATTAATTAAAAAATATAAAATGTGAAAAAATTTAAAAAAAATTATGAGGAATTAAAATAATAAATGAATTGAAAATATTAAAAAAAAAATTCTTAATAATTCTACATTTTACAGACAATGAGATCTGACAAACTGCAGAGACCCAAACTGTAGGGGATTGAATAGTTGGTCGGTCCTTTCGAAGTGGGGTCGGTACAATCTAGAATTGGGCCAAAGACCATAGCAGCTTGAATCCAACGCATCACGATCACGTGTCTCTTTTTTTTAATTTCCATTGGTAGATTGAGAGGGAGAAAGTGGTAGAGGACGGCGAGTGGGTAGTTCTAAACAGATCCATTTCTTCACGTGGTCCTAACATCTTGTATCTAACCTTTGACCCTTTATTCATTTTGGCATATTACAAGGTATATACTAATTATATTTACGATATCACATGTTTTCAAACTTCCCACTTTTCTGGAATTTTTTTTTCCAGCGAGGAAAACTAATAACTTAAATAGCTTTTTCTTATTGTTCTTTTTGTAGATTTTATCGATTATTTATACAAATGGGATTGACAAAAATTAAATTGTGTTCGTTCATGCAATATCGATAATCTTTTGAGTTTTGCCTACTTAAATTTTTGTCTATATATTATAATAAAGGTGAGAATCAAATAATTATTTTAACTTTTTAGGATAAATTTGCCTTTTGTTGGTATGATATTTATTCATTACATTTTTAAAAAATTTAATATTTTTCAAATTTATATTCAATTCTCAATGACTCAAACAAGGAAAACATTATAACTTGTAGTTAATTAAGTGATTATTTGATTTTACTTTTGAAAACCAGTTATCAGCATTTGAACATTCAAACACTAGTATAAAATATTTGGTAAAAAAAATAAAAGCCAAATTCAATCTCTTAGCTTTTGAAATTATAATTAAAAGCTAGTTTTTTTTTTTTTTACCAACAGTTACTAGCTTTTACACTCAAAAACTAACTTTATTAAAAATATCATTAAAATTTAAAATAATTATAAACATTGTTACTACTAAATAAAAATATATCTACATTATTATTTTAATTTTTAAATATTTTAATATCTATATGCATTTAAAAAATTAAATATAAATTAATTAAAATATATAGCATTTTTATTAATATATTTTATATTTAATATTATATTATTAATTTGCATATAAATAAAATCCATTATCATATATAAAATAATATTTTTATTTTTCATTTTATAATCTAAATTTACTTTCAATTGCTTGATTATCAAATATTCTATAATTAATTTGCTCACCACTAATTGCTCACTATTAAATCAAACAAACCCTAAAATTTGATGAAGGCTTTTTTTTTTTCAAAAGATAATATCAAAAATAATTGTAACACGTATTAAACTTACAATTAAAACAAATATTATAAACGATACAATTTAATATGAATAGATGGCCCATTTGAAACAAATTAATTCCATAAAAATTTGTAAAACTCATTTTTAATTTTATATTTTTAAAAAGTTGTGTTTAGAAAATTATATTTTACTTATATGAATTCAATTCAATGAAATTTACATAACTAAATCTAATTCTTTTAAAATATATGAAATTTTTAAATAAATTGCACAAAATTAGCAAAAACAATTATTATAGAGAAAAATACTTTTTTTTCCTCTCATACTCTCTCACTCCCTTTTCTCTCATTTTTTTCTCTCTCTCTTTTTAGTTTAGAGATGACAATTTAATCCGTCAGTCGAATATTCATTCCGCCCTATTTACTAAATAGAGTATAACAAATTTTAAATTTTAAACTTGAATCAAGTTTGAATCGGAATGGGTGATAATATAATCCGATCCAATTATTAAAAAAATAAAATTTGATGAAAGTTTTATTTTTTAGTATTGGGAAAAGAGATTCAAACCTAAGTCGATTATACATGTCGCATGTACATTTATATTTATACTTTGTGGAAAGTTAAATGATAAATAAGTATAAAATTAAATTGAAAAGAATAAAAAGAAAAAGTATCATATAGTTTACTCTATTAGCATATTAAGTATGTTGGATTTGGGTATGGTGGTAGTGGTTATGGAGACAAAGATTTTATTAGTATTTTATTTTTATTTTTTATTTATTTTAGTATTTTATTTTATTTTATAATTTTTAAGTTATGATTTTTAATATTTAATAAGTGGAACTCATGTTTTTATAGTAAAATTATTTTTTTTATCAATATAATAATATCAAATCAGTATAAAATTAACGAAATTAAACGCTAGACCCTTCCATATATTAACAATGTAAACTATAGATTTTGATTTGTAAAAAAAATAATAATTCACAAGACTCATATTTAGAAATATATAGACATCACATGATATTTTTTTAAACTATTTCCAATTAAAGTTGCGCTATTTAAGGGATCGACAGATTTGTCCTTTTTCGATAAGTTTTAGTAAGCTATAGGGGTAGGGAATTTATGAAATGGAAGGGGGACGTTATGGAATTGCATGCCAAATACGGCTCAGGCTCAATAGTCGGCCATTAATGGAGGTTTAAGGAAGCATTTGAATTTATTAATTAAAATAAAATTTTATCGATTTAAAAAAATAAATTAATAATTAAATTTTGTAATTAAATATTTAATTATTATTTAATGATAAATAAATACAAAAAATGATATATTTCTCTAGTAGTATAATTATGATGCAAATGAATTTTACTTCATTGGCTTTTGGCAACGCAGGAACCTTAACATCTATTAATACTATAAATATAAGAAACATATAATTAAGTTTTATTTATTATTCCTAAAAAAAATCATTGACTTGTTTCATATTATTTGTCGCTATTTCTCAAATTATTTTTTTGTTTATAATTTTGATTAGAATATAACTGTAATTAGATTTTACTTTAATTTATAAAAGATAATAATCTTAATCTAAATTAATTATTCTTGTTTAATTAAATTTAATTTCAAATTTAAACTATAAATAACTTGTGGTATTTATGACGTCAAACATGATATGGTTGGGATGTTGAGATTGAGATTAAGCATAAAATGCAGGTTTGGATGCCAAATTACAGTAGGGAAAACAATGGAATGAAAAATTTTCATTTTTTGCGGAAATTTGCTTTGAACGAGTGGAGATTCTCCAATTTATCTCTTCATGGGGGCGGAGATGAAAAATATTTTTTCTCCGTTAACGGAACGGGGTGGGGATGTGTAGTATATTCCCTACCCCGTGGATATCCCATTCCCGTCCCCGTGGAGACCCATTATTATACTTAGTTAATTATTATATTTATTTAATTATTCATTATATAAAATTATATATATATAAAAGGAATAATTTGTTCAAGTATTCATACTTTAATATATGCTGAATTTTTAATATTTTATTAAAAAATATTACTGAATATTTTTAATATATTAAAATATTTATATTTTAATTATATTTTGTTAATATTTTGTATGTTTGAATTTATTAATATTTTATAAATAAAAATTTTCATATTTTTAACTATTATTTATGAATTTTATAAATGTAAATAAATTTCGTAATATAAAATTTAAGCGAGCAATAGAGATCTGCATGGAGATGAGAATTTTCGCAGAAATAAATATGAAAATTAAATTAACTCCGTATATAAAATAAAGATAAAAATAAAAATTTTTCACTAAAGCGAAGTGGGGTTGGGGATGGTTTCATTGCCTCGTCCTGCCCCGTTGCGATCTCTAAACTACAGGCCATTGTAAAGTTAAGATACGAGCGGCAAGTCGTGCAATTGACGTCAAATTTGCAGATCATTTTTTCAACGACAGGTCGTTTACTTACCAAATAATACACTTGCTTTGAAGTTAAAACAGGGATGAGATGTGATATTAGGGGGAAATGAAAAATCTGACTAGGAGACTTTGCCATCTCACCAGAGATGGAGAGAGAGAGAGAAACAGAGTGGCATTTGCCAGGTGTCATTCTATCAGACAACCTCTGCAACAAACACAATTGGCTTGCCACCAGAAAAGAACTCTGTTTTCCGTCGACAATGGTCTACCTTGGCTCCTCTCATACATATATCCTTTCTCTTTCATTATCTCAATTCTCACCTACTATTACTCCCAGAAGGACAAACCCATTTCCTTTCCTTCCCTCCTCCTCGTTCTTAGTTTCTCACAACAAGAGGATAAACAGAGCGAATCTCTCACCATCCACCAAGTCCAAGTTGGTATCTATCTATATAATTTTTCTCCTTTTTTTTTTTTAATATTTAGGGTTGGTGTGTTTGTTGAATTTTGAAAATTGATAACAGAATTTGGATTAATTCAACTCAGAGGAAATAGTATTTAATAATAAATCGAGTCCTGGGGAATTTTCAAAAAGATCGATTTGAATTTTTGTGATTTTTCGATTTATAGATTCCTGATATTAAATTTAATGAGGAATTACTCAGTGCACTTCATCTCACGTTAATAATTGGTTCAGCCCGTGAATTTTACTACCAGATCCTCTGACAATTTTCTTTTGGATATAATCACATGTAAAGGGGAGACTTGACTTTGTTTCCTTCAAATAGGGGCATGAATGAGATATCTGAAAAAGAAGGAAAAAAGGGCTTTTGAAATCACATTGTTTTCTATAGTATGTTCATGTATTATCTTTTGTTCTTTCCTAGAGGCTAGAGATATATCACTTAATAATGAATATGAATTGGCTATTTAGTATATTTTGATTTTGGAGCATTGATCTCTATTAGAAATTATTGCTGTTTATCAGGTTTTTGGTCTTTTCTTGTATTATGCTTTTTCTTGTATTGGTTCTTAAGGGTAGCTGCTATTACATTGTTCATTGAGATGGGTGGTGGGTGAATATATTTTTGAAGCTAATATAGTTTAGGAAATTTCTTTTCTTCCATGCCAATATAAATACCACTTTCTTGATGAACTAACTGCTGCACCTTGAAATTAATCCTTTTTGTTGATTGAGACATCATAGAATACACTCTTCAGGATGGGCATCAGCTTTAAATATTGGGATGAGTGTGTTGAACCAGCAGACATGGAAGCAATGTGGTGTTCACCTGAAGTGAGCACTGAATGGTTAGATGCTGGAGAGACTAAAGGACAGAAAGTTCACCTTTCACGGGATCCAGAAGGACAACCTTATTTGACACAAACTGAGATGAAGGTATTCTAAACTGTTCATCATTTCCTCTAAAGGCAACCGTAATTGCTTTGTATCGCACCTACGAAATTGAAATGTTATTACTTTCTTTAGACATTTTTCTTTAAATTTGAATGTCTAACAACTCCTCAAGTATGAAATCACACAAATGAATGAACGATTTAATTTCAATTTTTGTCATTCCCATCATTTGATTTCTCAAGAAGTTGAAGTAATTAATTCAACTTTTTTAAAATTTACCAGCAGATTACTAAATACAATCCGTTTCATTTTGATCTCAGTTTTTAATTTTGCATTGTATCATATGGTATTCTTTCAGGCTGTAGCTGACATTATCATCCGCAGACATTTTGGTTCACAAATTCTTCCGGTATGTTCATTTTTATTACAACATGCAACTCTTCTATATGTTTCAATTTTAGACATCATAACTGTAATATGTCATGCCAAACTACTTTTTTACTTAATTGGATCTTGATAATGCATCCTGAATAATGTACTGAAACTTTCTTAAAACCATAAGTCTTTTTATATGATTAAAAAAAAAAAAAAACTCTGCTAATAGAGAAAAGTTGACATTCTATCTGAGCTCTACCAAGCTCAATATATGCTGTTGATTTAGGGCCTAGAAAATGAGTTGATCAATTATTAACTGCTTCTCAACTAACACATTTGTTCCTGTAGAAATTTCATGATCCCATTTTCCATTCTTCCCCTACTTGTACAGGATATGCTCTGTGCTATTGCTGAACTAGCAAGTGATAGGCAGCTTCTTGCTACAAAATATGATAAAAAAACTAAGCAGACCACTGTTGGAATCATGCAACTTTTACCAGCAACAGTTGATTGGCTTATAAGGTATCAAATACATGTTCTATCCCCTTTTCAGCACATAACTCCTCGTGTTTTTACTGTTACTTTTTCCTGGCTGTATGAAGTTGTAACTGCAACTTGTTCACAGAGATTCAGGCTACCGAGTATATGGTGGAGAAGGAAATCCAGACAGTCTATATAGGCCTTTTGTAAGTGTATATTTTGGTGCTGCTTACCTCAAATGGTTATCAAATTTTCAGCAACAGTAAGTTATCAGCTATAGACATCATTTGTTCCATTTTGCATCCATTGTTTTTTGTTGCTTTATCAGTAATTCTTTGTCTACAAGCTAAATTTTGTTCTCAACCAGTTGACAAAGCTATTTTGAGTTTAGTTAATTTGGTACTTGAGAGTATCAACATTTAGAGCCTCTCTTGCAGAGAAAGAAGTGAAGAGTTTGTAGTTAGGGCATACAAAGGTGGTACAAAAAAGGCAACTCACAAGTCAACTTTGCTGTATTGGAAGCGGTACCTTTCGGTCAAGGAAAGTCTACCATCCAGGTAGTTGTTTGCACTCCTTGATGATCATTTTTTATTATGTCATACTTGTTCCTTGCAAAATCTAACAGGAATCATCTTAAGAGAATAGATGCATGATATTTGAAATTGATTGCTGCTCTATCACTTTTTTACAGAAGATTTGTTGAGGAAGGTCCTTCAGTTGACAATTATTTTTCTTCTGCTGCACCAGCTATTTCTGCTTCACATAACACAACAGCATCTTCTTCACAAAACACAGGTAGTTATTTTATCCACTGAAAACTTTAACGATTAAGTTTTTTCATATTATTAATGATCCGAACTTTGCATAATTAATAACCATATCAATAGTACATTGATAAGCATTTAACCATTTGCATTAATCTTTAGGATCCTGAAACTATACCAACAAACATGTATTAACAGTCTTATGTTGAAAAGGAACTATTTGATTTTTTTTTTTACATTTGGAAATTATTTTTTCCCCCTTAAACTGGCATCTTGGACAAGTTCCTTTAGTTACTTTAACTTTTTGAGGAAACAGGTGGTGATTATGAATATTGGGACTCTAGAGCTTCTCCAGAAGACATGCTGGAGATGTGGAATAATTCTGATGTTTCTAAAGAGTGGATGAAATCAGGAGAAAGACGTGGAAAGGTGCGCTTTTCACATGATAAGGACAAGAGACCGTATCTTTCACGGGTAGAAGTGAAGGTATGAAACAATAGACATGAGGGTTCCTTCAAATTATTGCTTTTATTGTAAATTTATTATGCAAATTCTTGCTATATTGTCCTTATTCTTTTATCAACTCACCAAATACACCTTATTCAGGCAGTTGCACAAGTAATTCTTTCAAAGCACTTCAGCACAAGGGGAGTTAAACCAGTAAGTATATATCTTATGTACTAAGTATTATTTGTTTCCTAAGCTGATATAGATTTGGTGATAAAAAGCTATCTTTTTTCTGCGATTAGACACTATCACAAGGCTAATTTGTGCTTCCTTTTCTTTATTTGTCGTCCTTTCTCTGTTATGTACAATTCTTCAGGTTTTACCAATTTTTTTTTTTCCTTTGGCACAGTCAGCCCTCTGTGCTCTTGCTGACATGGTTAGTTTCCGTTTCGTGAATGGAGTTGGACCACGAACTGGATTAATGGGAATTGACTACTCTACAGCTTTCTGGCTTTACACGTATGTGAATACTGCAACTGATGAATCTGCTATTCTAGTTAGTAAATAATATATATTTTTTTTTTTGCTTTTTGGAAAAATCAATCTTATCTACAGTAAAATCTTTTGATTGCAAAACTAGAAAAATAGGACTTATTTTAAACTAAAAATCATTTAATATAAATTTTATCTTCCATTATTTATGTGGCTTTTTTCAGTTATCCTTAAGGCTGAAATGTGCTTGCATTTTCTCCTTGTGCTTAGGGAATTGGGTTATAGGGCTTACAGAATTGATTCTGTGGATGATCTAACGAAGCCATTTGTGTCCATGTACTTTGGTGCAGCCTACTTGGCTTTTTTATCAGAATATGAAAGGAGGTACGTTTCTTCACCATGTAAAATATCCTTTTTGTGGTGTCAATGGAGTTAAGTTTAGAGGAAGGCATTTTATCTAATATGGGGGGTTTAAAACAGGGAAAGAACTCCACAGTTTGTTGTTCAGGCTTATCTTGCTGGGCCAAAGAATGTGAATCTTCAGGAGACAGGTCCACTTTGGCTTAAATTTGAACAAGCTTTGGGCAATTATGAAGATATAAAGAAGTAATCTCTAACTCATTTATAAGTGCAATTATTTATGAGACAAAGTCCATATGATTGACGAATTCATCTTTGTCTCTATATAGGGATCCAGGAAGCTGCACTATCTTGTGAGCTGACAAATAGTGTTGCCCCATCCTTCAAGTTGCGGCGGGCCAGTGTGTGATTGATGACAAGCATTGTTTTAGAAATCATTTGAAATGAGTGAATGTTGTTATGTAGAAACATATTAGCTGTGGGGCATCTGATCCGTGCTCGAGAGGGGAAAAAAAAAGAAAAAAAAAAAAAGAGGAAAAAAATGGTGGCTTATTTTGTCTCTCCTCTTCTTTTTATTCTTTCTTTTTCCCTCCCATGTTTTAAGGGATAATCATCATGCATATACAAATAAATAATTGTAGATGAGGATTATGAGCTTTCCCTCTTAGAAGAATAAACAATTCATTTTGATAGAATAGGAATTCAATGTAAATTTCTTTCATTTTAAAAAGCTATATATGTAAGTCAATAATAATCAGGAATATTTTTCAAAATTTTCTTTTCCTTGATATGGTTGATGTCGGTTTAATTTGCCGACACTTTCATTTTGAGACAACGTTTTAAAGGCCTTAACATCACAACTCCAAGCATTCATACAATGGAATCATTGCATAGGATTAGAGTTCCCACTCTTTTTATCTCATGCATGTAAACCGATGCCTTCATTTGGATATGGAAAGAAAATCAACAGTACAGAGTTAATTAGCTACCTTCTTAGAAGCAGAAGCTGTTAATTTAGATTAACATGAACAACTCAGCGTTATTGGATTTTGATGCGAATGCAACTCACAACCCTAAAGTACCGGAAATTATTAGATCAAGTAAACAAAAGCTGCTATGGGATTTTAATCAGAAATGGTGCCCTCAGAAGACACTTCTTTTGCCTCAGGCTGGTGAATTTGGCTTGAATCCTCAATTGCTTCTGCTTCTTTTTTCACTTTGGAAATGTTAATCAATCCACCAAGAAGAAGGTTTTGTTCAACTTGCTTTCCCCGACTTGAAGGCTGTTGATCCTTAAAGAATGGCAATGTAGTGTCAGCTACTGGAAGGTAAATGTTTCTACGCTCACTTGAACCCCTTGACATACCGGATAGCAAACTGGCTGATCCATGAGTTGGTAAATTTCCATGGTTCAAGATTTCGAGTCTTTCCTTCTTCCACCTTTCTGACAAATCATCTATAGTTTTATGCTTCGAGAAAGACAGTGAGGGGTCTCTCAGCATGGCTTCCCAATTTCCTTGTCCATGTCGGCGGACACCAATCCAAAGAAAATCAAGCTCCTCCTCCAACCAAACATCTACCATTCCTTGATCTTTTCTTGAGTTGTTGGACATCTGCATCGTCATGGTATTAACATTTTTACCCGAGCAGTTCAGGGCTCCTAGAGGTACTGCAGAAGGATTCTGCATATAAATAACATGGTAATTTAGTAGTTGCTTATTGAGGGGGAAAATGTTGACTTGAAAGAATAAAAGATAATTTGTTCCAAGCAGTTCCTGTGACAAAAAGAAAAATACCTGCTTCTGCACTGAAACATCAGAGTCAACAATTCCCCGACTACCCACATTAATCCTAGCTGAACATCCTGCACCTGATGCCTGATAGGATGAAAAACCAGTAAATTGTCCTCCAAATTTAGTTCGCCTGTAGTTCAATCTTCTAGGATCTGTTATGCTAGAAAGACTGTGATCAGAATTCAAATGGCTATAAATTTGGTTTGAAGGTTTGGATAGCAATGGGACTGTTGAAGTCATTTTCTGTTTCACAAGGAGTGGCTTTTGTAATATGAGTTCCTTTGAGTCATTTGCTGAAGTATGCGCTCTCACAGATTCACCAAGTTCTTCTGTATTCAGCTGGAAAAGTGATCCAATTCCAGCTATTCCTGAACCAGAATTCAGTGTGCTTCTATCCCTGAAGGCAACTTTTTGTTTCTGTCTTGCACGAAGCATAGCACTGTTTAAAAAAAGTACTTATTAATAAATAAGTATAACAGAACGAAAGTCAAAAACCAAACCCACATTAAAACAAAAACTCACAACTTCTCTTTCTTCTCCCTGCCAGATTTTGTGTATTTTGGTTGTAGAACCTGCTGTAATTCCTTCCCTCCATTATTCTGCTTTGACATCAGTAGCCAAATGTAATACATACATGCTTCAATAAAAACAAAACTACTACAGAACATACAAAATGAACTTGAACTTGCCTGCGTTAAGCAATGGCCCTTAATTGACTCCTGCATGACATCCCTATAATTTTCCCCCCACAAAATATCAACATCAGTTCAAGCATCAATCCAGCTTCCTGGCACCAATGTATAGACCTCTATTTTTCTGGTTGCATTTTGTGACTATCTTGTAAAAAAGGCAAGAAGACTAGTGGCAGAGAAAATATATACTACCTCAAAATCCAAAGCTTGTTGTATTGGTTCACATTGGGACATTGGGTACAAATATTATTGTTCTTTGCTTGAAGTTCCATTGCTCTCCCTTTTCTTTCTACTGTTTTTCTGTTAGATACTTGTGGTTGGTGGGTCTAATAGTGGAGAAATGTTTCCCATTAAAAGACAAATAATGGAGAAACATTTTTCTCATAAACAACCAAAGCAACAAGGTAGAATATTGCGAAACAAAAATAATGACACTATAGAGCAGAATTATACATGTGCGCGCGTATGTTTATATGTGATATCGTTAAAACATTATTGTGTTGAAACAAAGTTGAAAGAACATGTGTGCATATGATTATATGCATTTCTGCTAGACATCCCAATGCTGCAGCAAGGTTGAAAGAGCCAATCTTAAGAATTTAAGTTTGGTTCATGCTATTACAAATTTTCACCTATTTTAGTTATGTCATAAATCTCTTACAGTATTCTAAGAATCATGTCTTCTGTAGTTGAGGGTAGTGCTCGTTTGGTTACGTTGAGGTGGTAAATGCATATGCTATTGTATAATAGAATGTTGTCCTACACCCTTGATGCATTAAGATCATTAATTTCTAAAATTGTATAATAAAATGTTGTCCTATACCCTTGACGCATTAACATCATTAATTTCCAAAACTTTATCTGCCTCTTCAGCAGACCCAGGTTGAATGCTTGAACAATTGAACGATCCTGAAGCTTCTATAGCAGGTTTATCTTTCTGATCTTCATTTGCTAATTCAGAAGGACCATAAATCCTGGTTAATTTTCCTGGATTATTATCCTCCTCTTTTTCCTCTTCTTTCTTCCTCATGCGTCTTGTATAGACTTTAATTTCAATCACAGCAGCATGAGTCTTGGTCCCTTTTTCATCACCAATATGGTCGACAGCGTTCTGAAAAAAAAAGGAGAGAAACATAAAGCACATCAAAGAAAGATATTAAGTAGCTTATTTTCCTCTACAAGACCAAATCAATCAACAATTAAATTCCCATAAAAAATTAACAATGGTTAAATAAATAACAAGTATAGAAATAGCAAACTAGGTAATACTTGTTCTTCTTCATAGCCAATATATTTCTTGGTTGCGTTTTCCATTAGATCTCCAGCATCAGTCAAGTCATGTAATGACTGAAATGAGCCTGCAGAAAGGTTCTATAGCACAGGATATTAATTGAGAGTGGGAGAAGACAAACAAAACATATTGCAACAACAGTAACTAACTAATAACCTTATGAAGGATGACAGGAAGAATAAAAGAGGATAAGGCAACAAATGCTTGTTGAAGAAAAGTGAAAATAGTACAGAACTTACTACAGCTTTGCAACAAATGTTGCAAACAATTCTTTACTACACAAATCGCTTGTGTTCCATATAATGGAAGAAAGATGTTAATAAAAAGAGAAAGTGAGAGCAAAAAGTAGAGTTTTCAAGCATTGAATTTCTCCTTGGATTAAAGTAATGATGAAATAAATTATTAAGGAAAACAGTTCCAATCCACACATAAATGCATACATATTTTTTTAAATACTACCCTATTGGTCATATTTAAGCATGTGAATGTATCCCAAAATTTTCTATTGAAATGAGTTCAGTTTTATTTAAGTGATTTGAACTTTTTATGTAAAAAAATTAAGGTTCCAATCAACTTAGACAAGTGCATATGGTTATAGTTTTAATGTTTGACTAGATGATTTAGAGACCCAAAAAAAATTTTTACCCCTTAGCTACTTGGCTTTAAAATGTACTCGTGTGCATACATGTGCAGAAACAAAAGGACAACTACTATTGCCACTAATGAATCTGAGTTTCCTTTTCAATTTGTCATTCTACATTTTAATTGGTATTGGATACATACCATCAGGTTCTCCATGTAAATGAGTAAGCTTTTTCCCTACAGAAACTCACGATTGCTCAATCTCCTTTGAAAATATAGTTTATTCGATCATAAATAAACCTCAGATAAAAAAAATTCTCTCTTACATTCCCCTCAAAAAAAAAAAGACCCTCTTACATAAAGGAAATGATTTACCAATGAACATTGACCTCCAAGATCTTCTTTGATAATAAATGCGGCAGTTAATAATTTAGCTAAGTATTCAAGGTTGCTAGGTGGAAGAACATACATATGTTGATGAGGTTCCGAAGACCTTTAGCGAAATAACATTATTGAGTTATTTTGACAGAAATGGCAAGAAAATAACTTGTGATGATAGATTTTAGGAAAAGGTTAGGCCCTAAGTTCTAACAAGTTATTTTGGCATGTAGTGCTAGTAAGAAAATTAGTCTAAAATCATGCAAAATATATGCCATCATTTCACTCTTCTTCATTTCTTCTCCCCTTGAACCCTCTGAAGCTTTAATTCTCATTAGAAAAAAACATGGCATGGTGATTAAAACATATTCAAGATTCATTATCTAAGGCAAGGCAAAATCCTTGAAAAGAGTCAAAGGAAATTATATATAAGAAACAGCAAGCCTTACTTTGTTAGATGAGTCATTTCCTTCCAAGCTCTTGAGACGCCTCAGCGGAATTGAAACATCAAGAGCTTGAGAGCAATTTTCACATTGCCAATCCCCAGGAGGAACAGACTTCAAAGTATCAACAACATATTAAAAATATTAGGATTTACACATAAATCCAAGTAAATGTACATAAAATGTGAGAAGGAACAAAAATTTACATACTTCAAGAGGTGGATTAAGGCACTGGAGATGATAAGTGCCAGGGCAGGTGTCACAGCAAAGCAAATCACCGCCATTATCACATATTAGACACTCGTAGAAATGCTGAGAAACAGAAGAAAAATAAAAGAGACTGAAGGGGCAAGTTAAGGAATTAAAACTGAAGCTGAATATTTGCACTTGAGAAAACAAATAAATTGATAACACATCCTTGAGCCAATATCAAGAAATTGATAGTTGAAGCAAACCACTCTCTTCTTCCCATAGATGTGCTAAGATGGCTCTAAATAGTATTGTGGCTTTTCTCTTCTTAGTCTTAAAACTGGTAAAGAAATGAATGAATCCATCTAAATTGATAGACAGCAGCCCCTTGAAAATTTTTCTCATAAAGAATTTGTAATTGAGAATGCTTTAAACATGCACTAGCAAATCATAATTCAATGCTCATATCCCTAGTATAAGCAATAAAATATCATTCTAACAAGGAGGATGCAATCATCTTATTTGTCCAGGGTATTTTGGCATCACAAACTCTTGGCACTACAAACAAGCATGAAAAAAAAATATATATATATATAGCTTTTACATCGACATAGAGATTTTGTTCTTTTTTATGTGTGTGTCTACATATGTGCATATATAAAAGTTCCATGGGCGACTCAAAAATGATCTCAAGTTGAGAAAAAAAATTAAATAACATTAATGATAAACTACTTTTGATAAAGGCCTCCTTGAAATAGTAAAAGAATTCTGAAATTATATACAGACTATAACAAAGCAACCTTATAAGCTGCCATATTTAAAGAAAATAATGGAAAAAGTTTGGTAGTTTTAAACAGAAAGACTAACTCTTAATTTCGGATGAGATAAAATTCTCATAACATGCCAAAGCAAATGGAACCTTACCCCATCTTCTCCTATCTCACGTGGAGGAAAGCTGAAAGAGTCATCCTCGTCTGTTGTATGGGAATTTAAATTCAAAGAAACACCTTCATAACTCTTCGATTTGCTTTTCCCACATGGAGGGCTTTTCCTTTTGCGGTTGCAGTCCTCATAACTCCCTACCATCTTACTGTTTCTGGCTGTTGGAAGCAACCTTAACACATTGTTTTGAGGAGTTCAACCTTGGGAGAGCAATCAAACTACTGCAGAGCTCTAAGGCAACCCTGCATTTATCCAAATACTAAAAGATTTAACTAATCCCAGTAAGGAAACTTTCAGACATCTGAACCCTTAGCCTTGACAGTTATGATCAAACAGAGAGCAGAACACCAGCTGAAATGGGAGCAAAGTAAGTCTGAATGGAAAAAATATTAAACCATTTATGAGTTAAATAGAAATGCACAAATTGGCAAACAATTGATTTGACTAGGGCATGAAGATGCATAATGCTTTTTCCCTTTCAAGAGGCTAAGCCTCAATATTGTAAAAACAATAAGTCCAATGGAGAGAGGAGCTAGGGACAAATAAGCAAGATACATGTGGAGAGAGATAAATTTGAAGGATAAAACATTAAAATCCCTGACAAAATAATCAAAATAAAAAGCTAAACGCACTATATATTATATGTAAAATGATAGATATATGAATATAAAGATACACATTGGAAAATGGGTGCAACTTTACTCCCTAATGATTCAGTAATATGTAAGATCAGAGTACCATAACGAAAGGACACAATGGCCATGGACAATGAATCAAAGTTTTTGTAGTTACCACTAATATAGTACTCATTGCAATTTACTGTAACAGAATCAAGAAAATTGCAAAAAAGAACAAAGAATAATAAAAAGCTTACATAAATGACCTGCAGCAACAAGAAACTTGAAATGGGACTCAAATGGGTTAAGAAATAAGAGACATGAATAACAAACAATTGAAAAAGAACAGTAAACAAATGTTTTAGTGTGTGTATGCACATGTGTGCTTCTTGATCTCAGCTTAGGATGGTCTTTCTCAAAGGAATATTGGTGCTTGCTCATAAGATTAGCAAAATCCTAGTTATGACCCTCATCCGAGAACTTTATACTAACCAAATTTGTTGG
>CANXYC010230492.1:0-30871 GCA_948193065.1 Aleurites moluccanus | reverse complement strand
GTGGAAGTTTTGTTTATCTTATGTAAACTCCAAATCTAAAGTGATTGTAAATAATGTATATAATAGAGGTTTCATGGTACTGTAATTAAGTTGGCATGTATTTATATGTGTTTGTTGCATTGTGTTTATATAAGTTGCATTTTGGAGATGTATGTATATATTTGAGATATATGAGATGGAGATCTTTTGATCTATTATTGAGTTTGAGATGTTGTAGAGATCCAGAGGGATCCTTGTTATTTGAGATGGAAGTGGAGATTGATATTTGAAGTGTTTTATTTTTTTTTTAGCAGCAGGGCATGCTCCTTAAACAAAGGAGATGCTGCCCAATTTTTCTTAAGTTATGTAAGCCATTTTGAGCTTAATATTGTTATGCATGTCATATAGTATAGTGTTATTGGGTTCTTCGCGGTATTGGTAGCATAAGCATCACCCGTACTCTAGGACCGTCATAGCTCCTAAGTTGGGCTGTGACAAAATGGGTCAAATTAGTTTAAGATGGTATAAAGAGAATATCTAGGAAAATTTTTACAGAAAAATTTTAAGGATAATAATAGATAGTATTAACATTAATGATTTTTTTTTAAATATTTTTAAGAAATTATGTACTAAAATTTATTGAGGATACCTTAAATTAGGATCACAAATTATTAAAGAAAAATTATTTAAGGATTTATATGAAGTTAGAAAGGCAAATGGATAGTGAAGGAAAAGAAACTGATAATAAAAACTTATTTTGGGGTAATTGTCGGTTCTTGATTTCTAAGAAATTTTCGACAGTTAATTTGTTCAAATTTATTTTACATGATTTAATTTAGATGGATTATAGTCCAAAAAAAAAAAAATAATATGAAAGTGAATATAGTATTAAGAGTGATTGAAAATGGATATGAAATAGAAGAGAAATTAAGGAAACGTAAATTTTTTATTTATGAAATTTTGCATAAACGAGTTTGGTATAAAAATTCTTTAGTTATAAAGGTTGAGTTATTAAGTTGAATTGAGGTACCAAGGGTAATGTAAGGTTCCATAGGACTTTAATGAGATAAATTTATGGACCCAGTTAAAAAGAATAAAAAAGAATTGTGGTAGCAATTATAAATATGAAAAATTATGGGCAAAAGTATAATTATCCAAAGTTGTAGGACCCACCAAGCCAAATATCATATTAATCCACAAAATCTAGAATTCTCCAAGGAAAAGTCCTTGGAGTGGTTGGCCAAAGGGATAAGAAAAGTAGGATTTTTATTGAAGATTTTTCCCAACAATTTATGAAAATTTGACAAATACCCAAATTTTAGAATTTTTTCCATTTTCAACATTTCCATTAGCTTAGTATAAATAGCCGGGAGATGGATAGCCAATTGAACATCAAATGGCCAAACCATCTATGGAAAAGCCTCCAAAAAATATTTTCTCAAATTCTCTTCCATATAAACTAAATGTTTAAGTAAGGAAAGGTTGGATAAGAAAAAATGATCAAGGAAAAAATTTATGGATTTGCTATTCTTGGAAAATAAAGGAAGGGAGGTTTAATCTAAGGTAAGTTTCTTAACTTTATTCTTTAATTTATTTTATAAGTGTTATAGCTAGAATAGTTAATGAATTGAGTTATGTAATCAAAAGAAAATGAAAGAAGTTAAAGGATGAATTAGAGTTTTAAAGAATTCTGGAAATAGTTTAGGTCAAAAAGTTATAGTTCAAATTTTGTAGAATTAATGAATGAATTTGGGAATTTGAAAAACATGAAAGTTGTAGGTATATGTGCTATGTATATTTATGTAAAAGGAATTTATGAAATTCGAAGTGAATTAGGATATATTAAGTAAAGACTGTGACTGACTCGGATGTAGAGTTTCTAAAAAATGCTACTGTGTTTTAATTTGGAGAATGTTAGAGACTGAATTAGGCAAAGTGTTCAACAAGAAAAATGTTCATTTGTGTCTTATATAGAGTCTTGTAAAAGGGTTTAGCATTGGATATATAGTTTAAGAGATATTAAGTTATAAGCATTACCTATCCAGATTGATAGATAAGCAAAAAATGGGTACTGTGTTCTGTTGATATGAGGACCTTAGATTCTGAATTACAAAAAGTGTTAAATATGAAAAATATTTCTTTATATGTGATATAAGTTTTTGTTAAATGGTTTTATATTTGGATGAATAAGGATTGATTTATAGGCACAAAAATTGAACATGCTTGGATATGAACTGCATGACAGTAGGTATAAATTTGATGAATTATTGAGAATGGTGTAGTAATCAGATTGACCTGAAATTTGAATAGGTAGTAGTATTATATGTCAAGTTTAAGTAGAAAAAAAATAATCATAGCAATTGGACAAACATAGCATGAGTTATATGCAGAAAGTTCTAAACTGTCAGGATGAGAAAATTGAATATAAACTAATAAGATATAACTTTAGGTTTACGAAATATGAGAAATTTAATGAAACTAAAGTTATAATTAACCTAAGGCATGTGAATAAGTCTTGATCTTATGTTTAATTGATATGTAGATTCAAAGGATGGGAATGATATAAATACGGGTTCTAAGTAAAGGAAAAAAAGAAAGAAGTAAAATGAATAGTTAAAGTTACTAAATGAGGTGAGTTACTTATACATCATTTACTCATGTTCATTATCTTAATGTGATCTACTATAATCATATGTGATTGATCTTCATTTGACCAAATGCCTTTTTGATCATTATCCATGATTGTTCTCCAAAGTTTCGAACCTAAATTGATCTACTTCCATTGATTTGCGATTGAAATCAAATTGCCTATTGAATTGTTTCTATTGAGTATTTGCTTTGTGAAATCAAGCCTTATTGAATTTATTCTATAAGCCCTAAAGTAATACACACCAAATGTTGATCAGATGCAATATTGAATATTTTTGAATGACCACCGTTACACCTGACTGATTCTTGAATATCCTGTTCATTGTTGTATTGTTTATGGAACCGATACCATGTTCACTGAACTATAGTGTCCTTGACTGATCAATGAGCAACCATTGAAAGTGTATTGTACTATACTATTACCAATGATTACTAGATAATGAACTGATATTAAAACACATTAACTTATCGCCTATGTGGACTTGACAGAGCTATCGCACTGACGGGGTACTTAGTAAATACCATCGGCATTGTGTACAATAGACTCTTTATACTGTTTACCTTAGCTAGGAATGGACTTATCCTAGCCATAAGGCCTAGTCCGCCTTATGTACCTCATTGATACTGATATATTTTTACTGTTATTAGCCATTTATTTGTCATTTCCACATCCTTACATATATATGTGTGTTCTACATATATATGTTTTACTGTTGCCAAATTGTTCAACGACACCATTCTTTAATACCCATTCCTTTCACCTATGAAGTTTGGTGTGCAAAGTGCTGATTTCTAAAATATAACATTGACACCCCTTTTGCCTGTTCTTCTTATTCATTGTTATTTACTTAACTTGATAATCCTATTGTTTTACTCTTTCATTGTTACCCATCTAATTCTTGTTTAGTAATACCATTTAATTGTTGTTCATTGCTTTTACTTATGAATTTGATACTATAAACCTGACTACCCAAAGTTATTTGTTAGTCCCTTGGGCAACCAAGAGGGGGGTGAATTGGTTGTTTGACAAAATAAAAAATTAATCACAAATTAAAATAGTGGGAGTAAATAAACCAATTCAACAATGAATGAATATATATGTATAAATGAGTAAAATATAAAGAGTGTAGGGAAAAGAGAATCAAACACAAGATTTATAGTGGTTCGGCTAACCCTTGCCTACGTCCACTCCTTAAGATCACACTTGAGTATTTTACTCTGATCCTTTTACGGGTGCAAGAGCAAACCCAAGTGTTTTCACAGGATTACACTCAAACCTTTATAAGTGTTTTACAAGGCTTACACTCAAACCTTTATAATGAATTTAAAATGAGCAATGAAGGCTCATAAGTAATTCTTTTTCTCTTTCTAAACTCACTTAATAGCCCAAAGAAATAATGAGAAAGAGAAAAAGAACAAGTACCCAACTTTCTGATAGATTCACCTCAATGAATCTTACAAATAAATGATCTAACTAAGAAAATGAAGTTGGAGATTTGTTTTTAACTTATGTAAGCTCAATAGATGTTGTTGTTCACCTTTGGAATTCTTTTGGAACTTATATTGATAATCCCAACCCAAATAGAGCCGTTATGATCATTGAAAACTAAAATCTAGCTGTTACAGTACTTACCAATGGCTAGTTTTGCTGTTTGAATCACAAGAGTCGCGTCCGCTACTTTTTATCTCTGTCAGAGCAATAACTTAATTTTACCGTATCTTGAGTTATACAACTCCAAATCATGCACGCTTTTTTCGTCCAAATCATGCACGCTTTTTGCGTTGGAAACTTTGAGATGTATACTTGAAATTTTTGATTCAACTCAACTCCAAAATAATTCATATTCATGTCTTAAAAAATCATAACATTTTCTTGCTCAAATTTGAAGGAAGTTTGAGCATACTTTGCTAACTTTTCAATTTCTCCTTCTATAGAACTCGAAATCACTTGATTCTTTTTTTCATATGAAACTAGACATCTAGATCTTCAATTATGTATAATTTCATGCCCAAATTATTCTTTTATAATTTCCAAAAATATTTTCAATTTGTCTCATTTATTTTATCCTAATTTGATAGCTTGAGTATAATTCCTTCAAAAATTTATATTTTCATTTTTCAATATCCAATGCTCAATCCAATTTTTGTTCCTAAGAATAGACATCTATATCTTTCTATCCATATATGGTTTTTCCTACTAATATCTCCCAATTTCTACAGAATTTGGTATCAATCTGGACTTTGTGCAAGTCTGTCAATTTTTCGATGTCACGCCTTCAACTTCCTCGAGTCGCGCCTGCGACTTTCATGCGTCGTGCCCGCTACTGGAGAGACACTGTTCATCTGAGACTACTGGATGTTTTAATAAATTCTCATTTTAATTTCGCGCCCGCAACTAGAATGTGTCACACTTGCGACCTGAAACTTTTCAAGGCTGCGACTGACTTTGTCGCACCTGTGATCAACCTTATTCCCAAAGTCACACCCGCGACTATAAGTGGTCGCACTCGCGACACACCGAAATTCAGCAATTTGCAACTTCATTTCTAAAAAAGTTGCATTCTTCAAATATGCTCCTCCTTAGTATATGCACTCTTTCAAATAGTGTTAATCCTATAAATAAACTTTGATCATAATTTCTCATGTGTTGACTAACTCAAACAAATTGTTAGTACAATTAATATATTTTATTATCATCAAAATTAACATCAAGTCTGGGAGGGCTAACATGTATTATACACTCTCTCTCTCTCCGATCTATCATTGGTTCCCCCTTTCTAATAGTTGACTAGTTCACTCTAAAAGCCAACCGATCACTATTCACCAACTAAAAAAAACATTAATATTTAATTTTTTAAATCATTTATAATAAATTAATATTCAAATACCTTACTACTAAGAGAGTGAGGGTGGCCTCGTAGTAAGTACTGGGCTCACCGTTCCCTCGCAACTTAGATTCAATTCTCAACAAATGAAATTTTTATACATTTTTATTTTTATAATTACTTAAAACAAAATTTTACAATGTACTTAATTATAAAATAATACTTTAAATCATAATAAATAATTTAAAATATTAAAATAATTAATTCAATAATTAATAAATAACTAATAATTTATAATTCATCATACAATAAAATAATATCAAAATTTATACTTAAAAATCTAATTTTTCTCTATTTTATATAATAATAAAATATTATATAATTGAAAAAATATGTTTATATTCATTAAATATTAATAAAATACTATTATTCTTTGATTAATATTTTAAAATTAATATAAAAAAAATTTGGGTGTTATACTAATTTTTCCAAACGCGAACAACTCATACAAATCATGCATAAAACATTTTAAACTCAAGCATAACTCATCAATCGCATCATAAATTCATTCTAAGAGTAATTTATAATCAATATAAAATTTTAGAGCATTTATAATAGGCACATAGGCATAGCAATACATAAAGAATATATAATTATAATCAGACGTTCAAAACTGTGTATTACATTTACATACCAACTATTGATAAACTTTTTTAAAAAAAATGTATAATTTTCTTTCCGTTGAAAATTCTTGAATTATTTGAATTAAAGTTGCTTATACACACTTAAATGTTTAATTGCATTAAAATATCTTGACATTTACTTCTTTATAGTTTTACTCTATTTTTTTAAAATAGATGATGATACTATAAATTAATAAATTTATTTATAATCATATTTCATAGTCAAAATAGTTCCCTTAAACTCATTTTTCTATTTTAGTGACATATGTTATGCATTAAAATAAGGTAAAAATTTATCATAAAAAGTGAAAAAAAAAGGAAGATAATAAAGTGTTTTTTTTTTCCAGTTTTTTCACTAATGAAAAGTCAAGTTCTGAATTAGAAGAGAGGAATTATTTGGTTTAATTAATCCTAAACCAATTATCACTAGCTAAGTTGGAAATTAGTCCTAGGCTGATATGTATATCTTATGTGATTAGAAGAGAGAAATAAATATAAAAAATAAAGAAATATACCCTAAAAGTTATTTTGATCGTAGATATTGATTGTGGACAAAATTATAAATAAACTTATCAATCTTTAATATGATAATTTATTTTTAAAAAATAAATAGACTTATATATGTTTCATTTATTTCACGAAAAATAATTTATTTTTGAAAAATATTATAAAAAAAATCTTTTTCAAAAAATTAATTTTCTATCAGTTACAATATTAAAATTAGTAAAAAAATATAAAAAATTTAATTTTTAAGACTATAAATATATTTAAATTTATAAAAAAAATTTATTTTTAAAATTTTATTATTAAATATGAAAAATACATAAAATAGTAAATTTGGTGATTATCGACGACCAATAATAATCATCGGTGGTCGCCGTTATTGAATATAAGTGATAAATGAATTAATAAATTTATATTGAATATAAGTGATAAATGAATTAATAAATTTATATTCATATATTTTTCTTTCATTATAATGAATGTATTAAAATCTAAAAAATAATTTTTCATTTTAAAAAATTAAGTCATTTTCAATTTTTAAAATCTAAAAAAAAATTTTCCATTTTGAAAAATGTAAGTCATTTTCAATGTTGGTTTAATAAGAAAAATATATTTGATTGACTAATTTTTTGACACATTACAATGGTCATAAAATAAGAAAAATATATATATTTTTTCACAAAACAAAAAACCTAAAAAGTTGAAAATTTTAAGATATTTTATTTTATATCAATTGTTCATTACCGCCAAACCTTAAAAAAAAAAGCAAAAGTATAAATAAACTTTTAAATTATATGATTTTGTTCATTTAAATTTTTCTTTTTTATTATTTAAATAAGCTTTAAATTTTTTAATTTAGTTTAAATAAGTCCAAACTGAATAGAGAGGTTAAATTTTCATTTAAATTGGATATATTTAAATCAAATTATAAAATTTAGAGACTTATTTATACTTCTTATTTTTTTAATTTATTCTTATTTATTTTATTATTTATTTTTTCTAAATTTTTCATTATAAAATATATTTTTTATCTATTTTAATTTAATAAATAAATAAGTTTTAATATATATTTTAATTTAATAAATAAACATATTTAAAGCACATTTCTTATATTTTATATAAGATTTCAAAAACTTTCAAAAAAAATATTTTATATGAAAGATTTTATAATTTCTATTATTAAATATCTTTAATTTAAAAAATTTATTTAATATCTATATATAATAAATAAAATAAAACTAACTCTAAATATTATTTTAATTGATATATAAGTTTGTTCCTTTTTTTTTATTAATTTAGGTTTAATTATTAAAATTATATATAAATGAGAATTTTTTTATTTATAAATTTAATTAGAAAAAAAAAGATGAATTTAGTACGAAATTAGAAAATTATCCATTATAGTATCTATTACTAAAAAGATAAATAAAATAAAAAAATATAATTTTTTATTTATTAAATTAAAATAGATTAAAAAAATAATATAATGAAAAATTTAATTAAAAAATAATAAATAATAAAATAGATAAGATTAAATAGAAAAAAATGTAAAAGTATAAATAAGTCTCTAATTTTTTTAATTTAACTTAAATAGGTGTAATTTAAATGTAAATTTAATATTTCTATTTAAATTGAGTTTATTTAAATCAAATTAAAAAGTTAGAGGCTTATTTATACTAAATTAAAAAATTAAAAAAATTATTTCAACTATAAAAAAAAATTTAAGTGAGTAAAATGATATAATTTATGAGCTTATTTGTATTCATGGATAGATGACGATGGATAATATCAAATTCGTATGATTTGATGATCATAATTAGGGATGAGCAAACGGTCGAGTTTGAATCGAATTAAGTTTCTTTAAAATTGAATAAATCAAATAAAAATTTTATTAGATCAAATTAAATTAAACTAAATTAATATATTTTGGTTCAATTATTAAGATTTTTTGGTTTTTTAAATAAAATAAATATAAAATTATTAAAATATATATTTTTAAATAAATATATAAATAAATATAAATATAATATATATTTATATATTTTAATCAGTTCTGCTATTTCAGTTTTTTTTTTAAATTGAACCAAATTAAATTAACTGAAATTTCAAAAAACTAATCAAACCAAATTAAATTTTATATTAAATCAAATTAAATCAGTCAAATTATATTCGATTTAATTAGATTTTATTTTCTATTTTTTCGGTTTTTTGCCCACCCTAACCGTGGTGAATCCAACCGCATAAAGTATCTCCCTCGCTTCATAAACCCCTCGAACTGTTTCCGCCTCATTCCCCATTTTTCTTAAACCCTAAATCTTTCCATAAGAAACAAAATTACAAACTCCAAACATGATGAACATAATCCTCAAGAGATCAACTTCACAATCCTCAAACCGGGTTTTGGCGGCCTTGACCTCCATCGAAACGCTTTTACACCACCAATTCTCATCGGCGGCAGCACCAGCCGCTCTTATGGTGCACAGAAATGCCGCCCTCTCTGCTGAGAATAGACCCTTTGGGGTCATTAATAATAACACCAGCAATACCAGCAATAAATGGAGGGAATTTCATGTAAAATCTGGGTCCTTAGATTATAAGGCGTCGCTGATGTCGCAGGCGGAGTTTGCGGTAGATGATTATGGCTTCGAAGAAGAGAAGGGGAGTAGTGGAAAGCTTGAAGAGGGGCTTGAGATTGCAAAGCTTGGGATTCCTCAAGAGATCGTCTCTGCTTTGGCTAAAAAGGGTATCACCACACTCTTTCCCATTCAGGTGATTCAATCATTGAATTTCTCCTTCTTCTTTTTTTTCTTCAAAAAATCACTTGCTAATTGTTTTCTAGTTTCCTTTTTTTCTGGATAAAATAGAAAGCTGTGCTTGAACCAGCAATGCAAGGGAAAGACTTGTTTGGACGAGCAAGAACAGGGACAGGGAAGACACTTGCATTTGGAATTCCCATTGCTAATAGGATCATTAAGTTCAATGAAAAGCACGGGTTTGTTGGCTTTGATCACAGTTATTTCATTTTTCAATTTTATTTTTCTTTATGAACTTGTCTTATAAATAATTACTTTTATATTTGAAATTTGTAGAAAGGGTAGGAATCCTTTGGCCCTAGTTATGGCTCCAACAAGGGAACTTGCGCGCCAAGTTGCTAAGGAGTTTTACGAGGCTGCACCCAGCTTAGATACCATATGTTTGTACGGTGGTACACCTATTTCCCGTCAAATGAAGGAGCTTGATTATGGTGTTGATGTAGTTGTTGGCACACCTGGCCGCATTATTGATCTGATGAAGAGAGGTTCTTTAAACCTTTCGGAGGTTCAGTTTGTTGTTCTTGATGAAGCTGATCAGATGCTTGGTGTTGGCTTTGTGGATGATATCGAAACTATATTCCAGAGATTGCCACAAAATCGGCAAAGTATGCTATTCTCTGCAACAATGCCAAGTTGGATTAAAAACCTTGTCAGGAATTACCTTAAAAATCCGCTTACCATTGATCTCGTGAGTCTCAACATTTTTATTTCTGGCATTAATTTTGATGGAACACTTAAAACTATACTCGTGCTAAGCCTATTAACCTGTCTATATGGCACCTTTGTTTGTATTATTGTTATAGTTTTAGTGAGATTGTGGCTCTGGCCTTAGATAAACCTATTATTAACGGGTTGTTTTTTTTAAAAGTTTGTTACTTCTTGCTATATGGGGATGTCTTAAATATTTTTTAACATCTGGTTTGCATGTAGGTTGGAGATTCTGATAAGAAGCTGGCTGATGGAATTACTATCTATTCAGTTGCCTCGGACATGTATTCTAAAGCATCAATACTTGGTCCTTTGATAACAGTATGAATCTAGAGCTTCTATTGGTCATGTTTTTATGCTTTCAGAACCTTTCATCTATTTTTCTTTTTTGCAAATTGTAAATGTTAGAGATATTTTATAGTTACTTGTTCTCAGCATTAGATGTGTGATTGTTAGGAACATGCTAAAGGAGGAAAGTGCATTGTTTTTACTGAAACAAAACGTGAAGCTGATCGATTAGCATATGCTATGGCAAGGCACTACAAATGTGAGGCTTTGCATGGGGATATCTCACAGAGTCAGAGAGAGAGGACTCTTTCAGGCTTCCGAAGTGGGAATTTCAATATATTAGTTGCCACTGATGTTGCTGCTCGTGGCCTTGATGTTCCTAATGTTGATCTGGTAAATACTGCTCTTTTCTATCTTGTTTTGGAGTTCTTATAAGTCTGATTTGTTCATAATTGATGGAACTTTACCATATAGTCTCCCAGAGGTCTCAACGGTGGTGGATCTAGGCTTCCAATGTTTTGGGGCGAAAATGTATATGCATAAATAATATAAAAAAGTCAATTCAAATTACCACATTTAGATACTTAAAAAAATATCTTTCCTCTCCTACACTCTCTCTTGTTTCTATCCAACAGTTTCTTTTTTCTAATTTTTTAATTTTTACAAGGAATTTTCTTGAAAAATAATTATTAATAAGAGTTCAAATTACAAATGAATTAATGGATTATTTGGGCCAATTAAATATTGAACTTGATAAGAAAATTTTGATGTGTTTTTCTTTTCATACAGGTGCATCTAGTTTAGTTAATTAATATTTAATTTATTAGAGATTTAATTAGAAATTTCATTGATCTAATAAAATTTTAATTTATTGTTTAAGAAATTATACTTTTTTACACTGTTTAGGAGAGGTTAAAAAAATAAATTTAGGAAAATAAAAGGAGAAAGTGATTTTCCTTTGTTTGAGAACTAGAAAGAAAATACGTGAGTAATGAAAATATTGCTCAAAATACCTTTGGACTAACCAAAGCTCAATGTCTCCAAATTGCAGAGAATAAATCAAAACTGAGTGAAATTTTTACTATTTGCATAAAATTAACACCCCCACTTTATTATCATGACCTTTCCTCTCATATTTGTAACTAGGACTAAAATTGTAAAAGCAAATAATCACGATTCATGCTTTCTGTCCTCTCATATTTGTAGCCTTGCCAAACAAGTGAGAATTTCATTTATTTTCCTTGCATCCAAATAAAAATAAGGAAAATAACTAAAAAGAGTGAACATATATTTTTTTTTCATTATTTTTCTTTCCTCTATATTCCAAAACATACTCTTAGAGAGCTGTTAAAAAATTTTAAAAAATTCTGAGGAGGCAAATAATTCCAATTAGTGAAATTTTTTAGTAATATTTATGAAGGGTTTTTACAAATTGCTGTTTGTTGGGGGTGGGGTGGGGTGGGCTTCTCAGCTTCTTTCATGTATATTATTCCATCATGCTAAGCTATTATTTTACTTGTTATACATCAGTGTTTGCATTTGCCATCTTAAATAACATTGTCTTACTGCATGGTAGCTTTTGTTATATTGAATGGTAAATGGATTTTGTTGTTGTTGTTGTTGTTGATTCTTTTTATCTGGCATCCTATATCTCAAGAGAGATTAGATCAGTGGGATATGGAGAGGGTTTAGGTGGACTAAGTCTTGAAGAAAACAGGCATGGGACATGTTGTAGGTGAAGGTTTTTGAATCATTCATTTGAAACACTGTGGAATGTACGCCTAAAAACTGTTATTACACATTATTTAGAATAGTGAGAGTTTAAATTGTGGCATGAACATTATTATTCTTATCATAACAAAAAAATAAAAATAAAAAACCTTGAGGTTGGTTGAGTTTGGAGTGTAAGCTAAAATGTTGAGTTTAGGGTGGAAATTAAATTGCTGAGGTTGGAATGGTCTAGAGCATATTGATCTAGGATTCAGTAAAACCATCTCCTTTTCATTATTGTTACTATTTAAAAAAAATACTATTTTTGGTATACCTCTTTATATTGTTTTATCCATTTTGTAGATAAAATGTATTATTGGTAATAACTAATTATGGTATTTAAATTTTTTTTCCCACTAATATCTTTATTTGATCAGTTCTAACTTCTTGATTTAAATCTGTGAACTGTTTTGGAAAATTCACATATTGACTGATTTATTTAAAAGATATAAGAAGCTAATGAATCAGAACAACAGATAATTATTCAGATAATTTCTTATGGAACATACATATTGTAATACTTTAGTACATTAATTAACAGAAATTGCTGTTTTTGTTAGCTGAAAAGAATGCTTTTTTTTTTTTTTTTTTTTTACGTCCTTTGTCCTTTCTATATGTACTGGTTTCTTACATCATATTCTTATTGGGCAAGAGCTTGGACATCCGACTTAGAAGGGAGATATATAATCTCAACAATTTCTTGTGAATAAAATAGGGATATTTTGGTAATTGAAAATCCATCAATTTTGCCTAGTCATACTCCATCATTCAGCTCGAAAGGTTTGAACTTTGTTCCCATATCAATTAAAGTTTAAGTTCTGTCATCCTATTGCTGTTTTTAACTTTGCTATGTCTCTCATAACGCACTGTCTTTCGCAACAATTGGATGCTTGATGTCCACTGAAGCCTCCTTATTGTTTTTGTGTAAAATATTTTCTTGGTAAATGTTTTCTGTATTTAGTGTTTCAGACTTTTAGTAAAATTGGGTAGGCATATTGTTCCTGGCTAAGGGGAAAGCTAAGCTATTTTCATGGAAAATAACTTCCTATCCATAGGCAAATATCCATTGATCTGTTGACCACTACAAATTATCTACGGCTGATATTGACTATTGGTCACCTATTACAATCACAATTTTACCATTCCTTCTTGTGTAATTTTCTTATATTTAAAACTATAAAATACACAAATGATGGAGCTATTGTCACAAAACGATTAATGTGATAATATTGGATTTACCAGAATAGGGTTACTATCTTTCTAATACACCCTTATTGCTTTGTTGAAATCACTATCGTTAATTAACTCTTGTTAACTGCAACCTATATTAGACAGAATATTCTCTGATCCCCGTGATCTGCACCTGGTTGTCCTCCTCTTTATGTCCATCATCATCTTATTTTCTGCAACACTCCTCTTCATCCAAATTGTAACCCAAATAATGCAAGTAAATTGACAAATATATCTTGGTATATCATTCACACACAAGAAAGAAAAAGGGTGAGGTTGCCCAAACAGCTTTTTTTCAAAGCATAAAACATATCAGTAGCACAAGAGACATAAATTCAACTGGAGAATGCCTTCAAGATAATATTGTTATTTGCCTAGCTTAGCATGGTGTAGAATGAGGATGAGAAATGATTATTCAACAGAAGTGGGAGATGATGACATTGAATCATTGGAAATTTGGCTAGCCATGCTATGATTCTGTAAGACTTTGCAATGCAACCATTAGCATCATCAAAATGAATCCTTTGTGTAAACCATGTCTTATATGTGAAAAACTATTGAGTAAAGAGAGTTTATATGAAAAGTAAAACAGAGAAGGGAAAAGTTTGTATCATCTGGGTGCAACATAGGCTGTGGCCACTCTTTTCTTTTGAAAAGAAAAAATGAAATAAAAGGGAAAGAGCATTTTTGGTACACCAATATTATCAAAGAAATTAGACTGGCATTAGCTCCACCCATACACAAATTATAATTATGAGTTTTTTTTTTTTTTGTCCAAACATGTTTATTGTCATATATATCAAAATAAGTTTAATATTTTTGAATGCGCTCCAAAAAGCATGAAAGTAAGTAATTTTTCTTGGAAAATGGTTTCCACCAAATATTCCATAATTTTTCTTAGAAACAAATAGAGACTTAAGATTGTTAATCTACAACCATTTGCCTCTTGAAAAACTCTATTCTCTCTCTGTTGACTTTTTTTTTCTTGGCTTAGGTTATACATTATGCATTGCCAAACTGTTCAGAGACTTTTGTTCATCGATCTGGCCGAACTGGTCGTGCTGGAAAGAAAGGAACTGCCATTCTCATTTACACACAGGAGCAAGCAAGGCAAGTGCGGATCTATGAGCGGGAAATAGGGTGCCGATTTACAGAGGTTACAATCAGTTTTCTTTCTTCATTTGGATTTTCTAGATTTTTTTCCTTATATGTAGTTGTTTGTTATATAACTTGTTTTGACACAGGTTAATAGAAACTGACATGGATTATTGAGTTACCATGTGCTGTATTAGAAGTGTATGAAACATTATGGTCTTTACTATGAGTGTATTTCTTGTCCATTTCTCTCTGCATTGCATTTCAGAAAATTTATGTTCAGAATTGTGAGTTTGCAAATAGCACCAAGTTTTTAAAGAAAACAGATTGGAACAAAGTAGACAATGGAACAAATTATTGTGCTTTGACTAGACAGATGGAGAGCTGGCACTATTCACTGCCATCACAGACTGTTTCAAAAGATAATCTTCCTCTAAAGACTGCAGAGGTTTCCGCAAGCTCTTTTAGATTTTTTGAAGGAGAATAATCTAAACAAAAATAAATAAATAAATAAATGAAGTTCTTGGGCAAAGGAAGAGGATAAATTATTCAGTGTCCTCTCACATTGCTAATTCTATTTATAATTTGCATGACATATAAGATAGCCTATTCTGATTGTCACATTTTGGGTTGGAGACATACTGACTTCCTTTTCTGTTTCCCATGGCACAAGGATTTGTATTCATTTGATTTTGTTAATTACATGGCTACAAAACTTATGAGAGGCATACGTTTTCTATGTAAATATTTCTGTATATCAGATGTTTTTCCTGCAGGTATAATAACGTTAAAATATGTTTGCTGATTTTATGTGCTCCAGTGTGTTGGATGTTTCTTTCTAATGGTTGTTTAATTATAACTGATTGGACTTGATGGTGTCCTTTTTTTATTATCATATTTCAGCTTCCTAAGGTCACCGTTGAGGGTGGAAACATAGACATGCAAGTTGAAATGGGTAATGATGGTCGATTTGGTGGTATAAGAGATCGCCGATTTGGTGGTCGTGGGGATTATGGACCTAGACGTGCTGGAGGATTTACGAATTCTGGATCTGGCTATTCTGGCGGCCATGGTCAAATTTCTAGTCAAGTGAATTGGCAAGGTCGTGTTGCCAACAGAAACCAACCCAGGAATTTTGGTGGTTCAGGTGGTTTTGGTGAATTTAGTAGATCTGATCGTTCTAGTGGTTTTGGCAATTTGGGTTCTGGTCGTTCCAGTGGATCTGGTGACAGTACTTATAGTCGACCCAGTAATCAATCAAATGATTCTCGTTCTGGTCGATTTGGGGGCTTTGGAGATTTCGGGAATGATGATTTTAAAACTGGAAGAAAACAATTCTGACAAAATAATGTGGTAAGCCTTGTTACTCTTTTCTCTTGTTATGAACTTGTATTTCCATATTAATTTGTTGTAGTTTTCAAGGCACATCTCTGGTGTTGATAAATGTAATTGATAAATGAATGTACAGTATTCCTCTTTATATAGATGCACAAATACATATCTTTGTGTGTTATCATGTGAATGTATGTCTTTTACAGAATGACCTCTGCATGAATGGCTTACTTAACCATTAGATTCCCCTACCTACGTTATTATCAAATTCTCTTATTGACACCTTTCCCCTAGATTATCAGCACTTCAAAATTGTTAATATAATTCTCTGAAATAAATGGAAATGCTGATGTAAAATATGAAAGTTGATATTCTTTGAATTGCGTGGAAATTGGTGGTGTGCTTAGATGTGTGAATTTCCTTGCTTACCTGTAAAGATATGAAAGGTATTCAGAATAATTTTTATTTGCCTCTCCTGTGTCTTACTTTTTTTTTTTTCCCCCGAGTCCATGACGCCATAATTATGCTCCCATACTTGATAGTTGTAGTAACCCTTCTAAGAGATCAAGAGCCCGAGTCAAGGTGTTCAAACTTCAAAGTGAGTATTGTATTTTGCCCTTTATCAATTGTTTGATCCACTTTAAAATGGGTGCTTTTTTTTGTAACCTGGTTTTGACTGTGCTTGCAGTTTATGTATGAATGATTTTGTGAATATGGTATGGTATATGCAATAAAACAGATCTTTTGGAAAAGGAAAAAAAAATGTAGTGGTAGCGTATTTGTAATGCGTAGATGGTTACTATCAGTGGCTTTGGATGTAAGCCCTTAACGGCTTTTATTTTATTTTATTTTTTTCTGGCATGCGATGGCAGGTAAAAGATGACGAGTGGCTAAAGGCGGAGAATGACACATGTGGAGTAGGATAGAAAATAGTAACCAGAAGGGGATGCTTGGCTTTCCGAGTTCCCAACATTACGAGGAAATGCTAATTTTTCTAGTTATTTAAAGATGCAAGTATCCAGACATTTTGTTGTCTGTATATGTGTTTATTATCATTATATTAATTAAAAATAAATTTATTATTATTCAGATATTGAGATGAGTGTTCTCATTTGTAATCTATTACTTTAGTTCCCAATATCTAAAGATTATAGGGAAGTGTTGAAAACATTGTGTTTCTTATGTTTCGAAATTATATAATTGTTTGAATTCATTCAAGTTGAAGAAAAAGTTGTTTTGGAAGGAATATGAATTAATTCTAAAATTATATTTTTGATGGAACTTAGTTTATTTAATTTTGTAGCATTGATAAAAAAAAAAAAAAATTAAAAAGAAAAGGTGGGAAAATGTTTCGCCACTCGCTTGAGCCATGTAGATAATGAAAAAAAATAAAAAAATAAAAAAATAAAGATAAATTATTATTTCATCTTGGAAATTTATCGAAAATCAAATTTTTAATGTTGTCCAAGTTATCAAGTCATTCTGTTTAAATTTTTGTTAAAAAAATAAATTTATAATACTCAAAATAATCCTTTCCCACCTCTCAGAATTTCATGCAAACCCAGTTCAGCAAAAATTCCAGAATTTAAAAAATTTTAGCACTAAAATTAAAGAATCTTAAAACAAAAATTAAAGAACTCTAGAAACCACCCCTTTTTATTTGGCCTCGAGTCTTTTCCTCCACCTCTCATTGCTGCCAATTCAAAAAGCTATTGCATGGAGCTTTGTTAAGAAATCTTCTAGCAAATTCTAAATTAATGATAAAGCTAAAGACAAATTGGATCCTTTGGCAACTGACTCACCAAGGTCAAATTGATAGCTAATATCGGGTTGTAATCTCCACATAAATAGAATTTATTGGCCTTTTGCTTCAATTAGAAAGCTTTATCTTTTTTTCTTGGCACAAAGAGCAGCCTCCAGCCAGCACCTCCGTTATCTTTTCTTGTTGGAGCTGTTTAGTTTTCCACAGTGACGGATGCAAAAATTAATGGGAGAAGGATAATTTTTTTTATCTTTATACTGTTTTAAAATAAGCAGAGCTAGTGTTAAATTAGAAATTATGCACACTACATATTTGTTATCATTTTAAAACTTAACATTACTGTAAACTTGACTAGCAAACATAAATTTGGATTTGAAACAGAAAAAAAAAAAAAAAATTAATAAATAGAATATATATATATATATATATATATATATATATATATATATATATATATATATATATGAAATAAACATATCATTACATACGAATAACAAAATTGAAAATAATTTAAATAAAAAATATTTTATAAACAGATAAATACTTATAATTTATTGTATTATTTTTTATTAGAAAAGAAAGTTGTTCAAATAGATCAAAATCTAAGAGCCTATTTATATTTTCATAACTTAATTATTATTGTTATCTACATGAAAAATTGATAAGTTAAATACATTCATTAAATTTAAAAATAAAAAAAGGTATAACCAAAAAAACTATAAAGGAAAAATAAGAAGGAAATAAAATTCAATTATGTTTTAAAATAAGCTCAAAAGTTAAGAAAAATTTGCTAAAATGTAAATCTATTGTAATTATAGTAAGAGGAAGATATTAGTAATTAATATTTGGTAGATATTTATAGAAATAAAATGAACAACTCAACAATAATATACCTACATAAAGTTGATTATAAGGGAATAGTACACACACTAAATCTAATGATTACTAGATAATCTATATATTAACAGAGAAAAATATCAAAAATTATTCAAAATGATTTATGCAAATAAATGGACATATACAATTTAAAAACGAAAGTAATTAAGTCAAATATTCAAAATAAATTGCAAAAATAAAAATTTTAAAAATTTAAGGGGAACACGTGCCCACTTGACTTAAAGTGTGTCCGTCTATGGGTGTCCGCTCCAAGCCGTGATTCAACTGTCTTTCGTTAGGTGATTTTTCATTTTTGTTTTTCATGTTTCTATTTTTTTTTTCCCATTCCTTTTTTTTATTTTTATGGTGTAGCTGGAAAATAAATCTAGTGATTTTGAGCACTTAAGTGGTGTTGTTAGATAGTCTTTTCTCGCCGAATACAACTGGGTTGTTGCAAGGAACGGTGGAGGTGTTGAGTTAAGAAACCTTAATTTCAGTCATTAGTTTAAGTCTTTTTATTTTGTATTATATTCAAAGAACCTTGAATATGAATGGTTTAATGTCTATTATAAATATGAATTTTTTAACGGTTGTCAAATAAATAAAAATACAAATTAGTTTTTTTTTTCTCTCCAATAAAGTGGAATTAGAGCCAACTTGAGAAAATGATGAATAGAAGTTTGTTGTGAAACTTTAGATTTTTCATTAAGGGTATTTTGGTTATTTGAATAAATTTGAAGATGAAGTCCAAGAATAAGGTTAAGATTTTGGATGATTGAAAGTAAGAATATGAATTTTAGATTAAAGGTTCTATGAAAATTATTATCATTCTTGATAGTTTGTTAGATTAATATTTTAATTTAGTATTATATTACTCTCGAAAAATATTTATTATGGATTATTATTTTTAGAATTAAGATTAAAATTAAAAATTAAATGAATAGTTAAAGATTTAGGTTGAAATTTTGGTTTGTTAATTGAAGAGTTATGGTTCATATAAATGTATATTGGAAAGTAAAATTTTGAATTATATAATTTATGATTGAATCAATATTTGACGGTATAATTTTACTATATCTAAGATATTAATATTTAGTATATGTGGCTTAAATTTAAAAATGATTTAACAGTTGAATCAATTTTTATTATAGAATTGGCATAAATTATCTGGTGAGAGGACTTGTTTAAAATAACTCCAAAATGTGAATTGTTCAAAAAGATAAATAAAATCGTTTTTATTTAAATTTTTGTGGTTTGATTAATGATTATGTTTAGTGTATTTTAAAATTTTTATATAAATTTTTAGAGTTTTGAAAAATAGGTTTATAAATTTATTTTCGCATATTGTTAGTGTCAAGGTAGCTAGCTTGAGTTGATATTTAGAGACTCAAATATATTCCTAATTTAGAGATTTTTTAGATTTGTATTTATTTATGTATTTTCTATTTGATGTTAAAATTTGAGCTAATTTAAATTAGTTTATGGTACTCTGAAAAAAAAAATGACACTGCTGTCATGATAAATATATTGGAGAAATTTTGGAGTATAAGTTATATCTGTTACATTGACATAATTTATCATGTTAGAAAAATATTCACATTATTAAATTGAGCATTTAAATAGAATATAAAATATTTTTTTATAAGTATTCATACATAAATTTTATATTTGCATTTATGTTAATTGTATGCATTATATACACAGTTGTTGGAGATATTCAAGTTTAGTGTATCATTTTTGTGAAGGTTTTCAAGTGAGGAAATATGTAAAGTTTAAGTGAAAGGATTTAATTTTTATATGTGTGAATATTATTTGAATAATTGATTTGCTTGCAATTAAAAATTCGGGAAGACAAGCTATATAATATTGATAAATATATGATATAAAAATTTATTTGCAATGCATATATCTAATGTGTATATGCAATATATGTCATTAGATTTTTGAAATTTAAATTTTATAAGTTATTATTATTATTAATAGTATTATTCTATATATGGGTTTTGGCAGATATGTTATAGAATACTTCTTGCTAATTCATTTACCTTGAATTTTAGGGTTAATAGATATTAATCTGACTTGATTATTTGAATGGGGAAGTTTATGATCCCTAAAATATTTTTATTCGTTATTTTAAATATATTTTTATTTATTTGCTTTACATTTACTATTTATTATTTTCTTTAGTTTAATATAATTTTCATTCCAAACAACCATTGAATAAAGTGTTTGTTTTTTATTTATTTTATTCTTACGTGATAATTTCAATTGCATTCGCATTAACTTTTCTTGAGAGAGAGCGATCTTGGTAGTCTTACCACTAGCTGCACTTACTTAATTTACTTGCAAGTAAAATCGCAGCCTAGGTTTAGGTTAGGAACGATCAGAACTCTCGTAGTATGAGGGTGATAAAATAGAGCCTGTAAAAAAAAAAAAAAAAGAATCAAGAGCTTCCTGAGGATCCTCTAATGCCTAAATCAGTAGAAGGATCAATGAACATAGAACTAGAATAACTAAAAAAACAACACCACTTATAGAATACTTCTTGGTTCTTGTAGAGTGTGTTTTAGTAAAGGAAAACTTACTTATATGAGTGAGTACTCTTCCCTTCTATAGTGGTTTCACTAAACTGGTGGGTAAAAATATGTATATAGGTGGCAACATGTTAATAGTGGAGAGGAAAAGTGTCTAAATTAATGAAACAAATTGCCTTTTTTTTTTATATCAATTTTCTGACACTATACGTGTATTTATGTAATATGGAGAGGTGACATTTTTAGTATATTGTGTCAACTTTTTTATCATGACATGAGTCACCTTTCTCTAAGATGAAAGTCTTATTAGAGTTTATTATCAGAGAAGAGTCTATTAAATTGCCCAACTTCAAACTGATGAATCTTTATGAGGAATATGAGCTATTTTATTATTGAGTCACATGTATGTTTAGTATCTAAAAAAACTTATAAATTTTTTTAAGTCGAAATCGAGAACTTAAATAGTTAACATACTCAATGACTAAATCTATTTCATATATAGATAATATATTTTATTTATGAGTTTCTTCCATTTTAGCCTAATATAAATCAATCATTTTTATCTTTTATCACATTGGAGTTGTTTTTTTTTTTTTGCGTTTAAACTTGTTTAATAATGAGATGAAGATATTGTAGTTATGTTTGGCTCTATGTAATTTGGAATATTAATTTAAAATTTTATTAAATGTGATATGAATCTAATCCGCTTATTAGGCTCAAGTTTGTCCATTAGCTATCTGCATCTTATTTTATTAAAAAATAATAAGGATATAAAATTAATTAACAACAAAAATAAGAATATGAAAGATTTCGAGAGAGACGCGTGGAGAAATTCAAAGAGAGTAGAAAAGGGTGTGCCGTCACGTTGGTTCTTGGTTAGTTGGACTGCTTAACGACTCCTCTCCTCTTCTTGGTTTACACACAACGAACAACAACAACAACTACATCATGATATTATTATGACAACAAATAAAGAAAATATTAATTATGGAAAACCTCCAACTTTTAGGCATAATTTTAATTCCAACCCTATAGTATCTTAGATATCATACTATTTAAGTGGTCATGCACTTTATAGAATATTTTAACTCAAAATATCAATTTATGATGAATGATTTGAATAGATAATAATTAATATATTCAAAAATTTATTTTTTTAAATTTTTAAAATTTTATGTGATCATTAACATTTAAAAAATAAATTATACATTTATATTGTAGTATTTTCTTATAAGTAAAATAATTTTTTTAAAAAATATTATTCAAATTTCAAATCTCTTAAATTCTAACTTAATTAATAGGATTAAAAGTTAATTTTGAAAATTCAAGGATCAAGATCATAATATAATTAGTTGTGAGGTATGAATAGGCTATGGAGTGTATGAATGTATGTTGTAAAGCATCAACGCATTGAGGTTATTATGAGTGTGCAATGTTTGGGGTTTGATTATAAAGGTTTAAGGATAAAAAAAAAGGTTTTAATAAAAATTAAATGGAAAAATTAGGGCTTTCCTGTAATAAAAAAAAATTCATAAAAAAAAAAAAAAAATACAAAAATAAAAAAAAAAACCTAACGCCAGCGGAAAGGCAGCGAGAAATTGAAACTTCCGCCCCCAAAACAATGCCATGCCAGCGTTTCAGAGATTATTAATTATTCCAAAAAAAAAAAAAAAAAAAAAAAAAATTCGCACGCAGATAGACAGGGAAAATAAATAAATAATAATAATAATAAAAAAAAGAATCTGTGTCTTGGTATAATCCGCCTTCTTCTCCGAGATAGCTTATTAATTTATTTAGGTTAGGTTCAGTAGAGGAGTTTTGCTGCGTTTTGATTCAAAAACCTCTCTCTCTCTCTCTCTGTATACTTTTTTGTGTATTTTCACTGCTTATCTCACGTATATATATGTATACATTTATTATTATTATTTTTGGAAAAAATTGTTTTGGTTTTTAAAGTGGTTGTTATATTGTATGCGTTGAAGCATAAGTAAGTTTATTTTCACAGAGGGAGGGAGATAACCGAAAAAGTGGGTTGAGCTTTGAATTATCAAATTATGAATTCAAATTTGGCTTCTTCTTCTTCTCGAGGCATGGCCAAGGATCATAAACCCAAGAGGCTTTATCAAGTCTGGAAGGGAAGCAATGTGAGACTCTATCCTCTTCACCCTTTTGGTTTCTCTAATGGAATTGTTTGATCATGGATTGAAATGGAAATTCTTTTTCTTTTTTTTCCCCTTTGTTGTCAATAGTATTTTCTTGGGTATTTTTTTTCAACATATAATTTTGATAGATTGCTATATTAATTAAGACCAACTGAAAATCATAATTGAAACTGGTATTAGAAGCCATACATAGTAGTCTTGTTTTAAGATTATTGATATGAATAGTCTCCACTTTTGGTTACAGCACTTGTTAAATGTTATTCAAACCATTATTTTATTTTAGTTGACGAATGCTGAGTTCACTCGTCATAGAGACAACTTTAATGTTCTTTATGTCCTTCATTAGTATAATACCTTTCCTGTTATCTAAAAATTAAAGCTGGGAATTATGGATATTCTTTGTGGATGAAACAAAACTATTATGCCATTTTCATTTTCTTTTCTAGAATTACACTCTGTGAGATTTCTGTACAAAACATTGTAATCTCAGATGGTTGCAGCAATGCTTGTTGATTTGATTTCATTTTAATCATCCAAACTCCCTTATCATGTCTGCTTTTTTCCTTTGTTCTTTCGTATATGCACAGTTGGTAATTCAAATTTATTGGTCTTTGCTTTTTTCCTTTTTTCCTCTGTGTTTACCAGATATCAGTCTCTAAACTTCGGCTAATATCAATTTTATGATTACAGTAGTAGGCAATATAACTCTAGTGTACTTGTAGTCTCTCATTTTACTGGATTCTCAGGGAAATTGTTTACTCTTTAATCCTTCATTTCTTTTTAGTTTTTTAATATTATCTCCGTTCCACAATAAACGTCTTAGTTGCAAAATACACAACTATTAAAAGATTTTTTTTTGGTCTATTTTGACCTTTCTAATTCATTTATTACTTTAATATCTCTCAATCTTCCTAATTCTCTCACATTCTACATCTCTTAATTAATTTTAATATTTTCCAACATATTTAGTGATGGTATTATTGTAAAATTAAGATAAAATGTAATTTGGATTAACAAATAAGACAATTAAATTGGGACATTTTAGAAAGGAAAGTAGAACGTTTATTGTGATAGAGGGAGTAATATTTATATCTTTATTGCTAAACTGCAAATGTTTTACGTGGCTAACATTACCACTCAGGAGTTGCTTGCTTTTCAAAAATTCTGTAATTCATCATTTGTTTGGTTTTATGATCTAGCTGATAAGTGTGTTGATGAGATTTGTTATAATCTTGAAAGTCCCTTGATAGTTTGAAATACTTTCACTGACAAACTTTGCTATTTATTGTTTTGGTTTTGTTAGAGATTTTTTTGTGGCGGGAGATTGATATTTGGTCCTGATGTGGCATCAATGTTTCTATCAACACTTCTTATTGCCTGTCCTTCCATTGCTTTCTGTATAAAAACCTACGTGAAGATTGTGGATGAAGATACCAGACATCCTGAGCATTGGTATCCCGTGTTAATTGTGGGCTCCTTCCTCACTATATTAGTAAGTATTTCATTTAAGCCTGGCCTTGAGCGCTGATAACAATTGGCAATTCAAAAAGGAAAAAGGACGCACGACAATTGGTTGAAATGTTCCCTAAGAGGCCATGTGTAAATAATCTCTATAATTTTTTCTTTTGACCAGTATTGTTGTAGTTTTTAGATGAAATAACCTTAAAGCCATGAAAAAAGTCTTAAAGCATTTAAATGGAATGTTTGAGATGTGCCATTTCATTTCATTATATATCACATTTTTTGGTTGAAATAATGGACCTTTATTCAAAAGAGTCAGGGTATGACTAAGGTGTGGTAATTCAGAAATGAAAAATAAATGTCATGCCCCGTTTTCTTTTAAGATGACACATGTGATAAGTTCACTTTGTAGTATTAAACCTGTTTGATTCATTCGCAAGATCAATGTTAGGTTCTTGAAAATTTGACTGTTGTTATCTGCTCATTGTGATTTTTGAGCCTATTTCATATTATAAAAATCAACCCAATTCAACTGAGCATTAATTCCAATTAATTGGTTTTAGGTATATGGATCCATTTCTGTTTAGTTATGTATTTTATTGTTACATTTATAGGAAGCCTCAATGATGCTAAATTCTTCTTTATCACTTTGCCCAATGTCACCCTTTTTTGAACTCTTTTCTTCTTCACTATTCTGACTTGGATATGCTCAATATTCAGTATTGTGCATCTGCAAATGCCATATCAATCCTCCCTCTCTTATATTCGAAGGGTGTCTTTTCTATCTTTCTATTGATGGACTCGGTAATTGTTTGGTCTCGTTTGTCTTTCCACACATCTAAGATTTCATGTCTACCATGCTCATTTTGTTCCCAGTTCTTTTTACCTTCAACATTTATTGCCATGCATCCACTGATGGTTCTAAACAAGGGCTACAGATGGCCCTGCACCCCCTCCCCCTCTCTTCCACAAGGTTAATATGCATATAGAATGACTTAATGAAAAAATGTAGTTGTTTATATTTCTCAATATTATCCCCCTAAAAACTAAATAAATTTGCTCTATTAGCACCAAAACCAACATAATTAAACTATTTTATAGTACAAAGTATGATTTAATCTGTTTCTATGGCTCCTAATTTTCCAATTAGTTTTGATATTGTTAATGTTTTAAGTATCTATCTTGTTTTCTTGGATTTTTTATTAAAATTTTGTGTATCCTTAATTTTATAGCTATAAACCCTTATATTTTATTTATATGTATTATATAATTACATATAAATGTGTTTACATGTAATTTTACTTAGATTTTTGCCCCCTTCAAAGTATCAATACTAGATCCATCCTTGTATGCATCATAGCTGGCTGTTATTCTGAAAACCAGAAATGGAAGTGTTTCATGTTTGTATCATCTAAAAGTGCTTGTTCTGTAATAATTTCTTCTATAGGTTCTCATTTGGCTTAAGTTGCTAGTTACATAAGAATTATAGCTTTGAAGAATTTTCTTTTGTTTGCAGTGTTAGCTTCCTCTTGTATACTTTAGTGTAAACTTTGATGCTAAATTCAATTTTTCCACAGGATCTATTCTTTCTCTTCTTGACCTCTAGTAGAGATCCTGGAATAGTCTGTAGAAATACACGACCTCCTGAATCAGATGAAGCATTTGAAATGGCTACGCCTTCTATGGAATGGGTCAATGGTAGAACTCCCCATTTAAAACTACCCCGGACAAAAGATGTGATGGTTAATGGTCATACAGTGAAAGTTAAGTACTGTGATACTTGTTTGCTTTATCGCCCTCCTCGTGCTTCTCATTGTTCAATCTGCAACAACTGTGTTCAGAGATTTGATCATCACTGCCCATGGGTTGGTCAGTGCATTGGAATAGTAAGTCTATTTGTTTTTTATTGCAATTTTATCTTTCAAGGGAAAGAAAATATTTGAATTAGACATTATTACTTTTAGTAGGCTAACTACCAACTTTTGTTCCTCTGACTCTTTGCATGCTTGAAATGCACATGGAAACTCGGTTATAATGCTCCTAATACAAGAAAAAAATAAAAAAGAAAGATCCTTGTGCCAAACAGATACTAGCATATCTGTCCCTTATGTTCAAGTTGGAGCTAAGGGTGTAAATGAGTCAAGTTACTCATGAGCTACTTGAACTCAACTTGTAAAATACTCGAATTTAGAATTCGAGTAGTTTGAGTAACAAGTAACAACCCGAGTTTTAGTATTATAATACTTGACTTGAATGACTAGGGAGCCTAATAGAGTATTGAGGTTTTATATAATTTTAAATATATGTTATATTATATATAATAATTTACTAATTCGAGCTTATTCAAGTTTCTTTAAGCTTCATTTTGATATTACTAAATAAGTTAATTTACTTTTTTTTAATGATAATTGAGTCTAGTTGAGTCTAGTTTGAGTATTTCGAGTATACATTGTAGTCGAGCTCAAGCTTCAAAATAAGAATTTGATCAAATTTGAGTGGAGTTTCGCCTTGAGTTTTCTAATCGAGTCGAACTTGAGCTCAGCTCGGTTTCAACTCAACTTGGCTTGATTATACTCCTAGTTGGAGCAAAATAGTTGCCAATAAAAAGTTGGAGTAATATCTAGTGAACATCAAAATAATTTCCTGAAACATTTTTCTATTTTTGGTCTATTCATTGAAGGTGTCATAGAGATAAATCTTAAAGTACAGAAGTGGAAGTAAATTACATTATATCTTCACATATTTTTCTTTTCTCTTTATGGAACATTTGATCTCTTTTTCTTTTTCTAATTCTATTGAATTTACTGCCGCTTTATTTATTGAAATTTAAGTATCCAAAACATAGATAAGATTTTCATTTCAAAATTTGGATGTGTTCATCTCCTATCTTATTTTATTCTGTTTGCAACCTTGATAAGGTTTGTGTGCTTAGAAGGATAGGTATATCTGGTCACCGAAATGCTGGCCTCTATAGGATCTTCTTGATGTGATGGATCTTCTTTCTCATGAACTTTTCCACCTGTCTGACAGAGAATCATATGCTTTTTCATATGGCTATTGGGAGATATCCTTCTATGTTTCCTTTTATAGTCAAAGGTCCTGTTTTATATTTTATTTCAATTGATGATGCCTTTTTCTTTGAAATCAGTATCTACAGAAATTTTGATCATTGGTCTGGGACTAATTAGGTAAAATTTGTTTTCTCTTCCTAGATGAGTTTATGGCATTGTGATGTAATGGAATGGCATGATTTATTGCTGATATTCATATTATACCATTCACCAATGTTGTAGCAAAAAATTGAAGTCCCATTGAAACCTTTCTAATTTTAAGCTATGGTCCATCTAATTGTTACTAGAATACCCACTAAGTAAGTGATGCAGATGTAATCTTATAAAAAGCACATTCACAACTGCAAAATTAAATTTCAGCTAGCGTGAAATTAAGGCACAATTGAAAGCCAACAGTATGTCATATTTTGATATACTTATAAAATAAAGCAAATGGGGTCGATTGAAACGGTAGAGGAAAACTTATATCAATTCTTAGTGATGATGCTGTGAACAAGCGAAATGACTGTCATCAATTTTTAACAGATCTCAAACTAACATTATCCACTTGTTACCTTTTGTTTGGATCTAACAATGTTTTATTTCTTGATGTGGTTTGCAGCGCAACTATCGGTTCTTCTTTATGTTTTTATCAACAGCAACTATCTTGTGCATATATGTCTTTGTATTTTCTTGGATTCACATCCTCAGTAGAAAGCAGCGTGTTTGGAAAGCCATATCTCATGATATCCTCTCTGATTTTCTCATAGTCTACTGCTTTGTAGCTGTCTGGTTTGTTGGTGGTCTAACAATTTTTCACTCTTATCTGATTTGCACAAACCAGGTAAGTTTCTTAATACTCCAAGTGCAAAGAAGTACCCAGTGAAAAAGTCTTTTTTTTTCCTTCCTTTTGGCTGACTGGTTAACCGTGTATTAGTGACATGTCAATCCATGAGTATATCTATCATTAGGTGTATGATACATTCATGTTTAAACAGATAATAGAATCTTCATACATTTCAATATTTTAATTTATACGCTACAATCATGTTCAATAAAACAAAGCAATATCGTTGATAGGCATGTGCTGAAGTTCTAAAGCTATTTATGATTTATGTATATATATTTATTCGTGTGTGTGTGTCTCTATTATGTGTACATTTTGTGTGTATGATATTTTACAATTTTGCTTTACCATACAAAATGTTTTGTTATCCAGTAAAAGTTTCATCTGTAGAATTGATAGTCACACACAATTTCACTGTATGTTTTCCTGCTTTCTTTATGAATTAATCTTAATTCTTGTTTTCAGCATTAAGAAGATGGTTTTCTAGAAACAAGTTTTTCTCTCTTATTTCTGTGGGGAAAAAAAAATGAAGATTGCATCTAGGATGCCAATTAAGCCTCATCATAAGTTATATAATCATTCGTGATTGGCTAAAACAATTCACCTGGTTGTCACAATTGATTTTATGATAATGCCCCTGGTTAAGATAAGATGATTGATTAGAGTTTGACTGCGCTCGTCCACTATTGATTTAAAAGAGAGTCTTACATATATCTTTAGCTATCTTCTGTAGTTGGATTTTCTTGAATCCTATAGTTCAAGAAAACTAGGAGAAAAGCTTGGGTAATTTGAAAGTTAAAATGGTTAGAAAACTAGATAAACATCTGGAATCTATAATGCATGAAAGTTCTATTGAGGAAATAATGAAAGTTATAAAATGGGAATCCTAAAAACTCTAGGGGATCATTTGGTTCTTAGCTATTCCTAACTATTTATAAAATTTATATTTTATAAGTTTCTAAAATATCTCTTAATTTAGCTTCTAGGGTATAATTGCAATTCAGTTTTCAAATTATAGTAAAATAGTCTAAAAGATGAAAATAGGGTACAATTGCAAAATGATGCAAAGTTTGGGGTAGATTAATATATTAGGCCTTCTCTAATTGTGATGTTATGCTTTTGCTAAGCTTCTTGACAGGTATACTTTGTTTGGTTGAGGATACTTTATTATTTATTTTGTCACACAAGTACATGTTTGTTTTTCTTGTTTGCATACATGACCTGCATACACTTCCTTTACTTGATTTTCCTCTGATAGTAATGAACAATTGTTATATCCTATGTAACAAAATTCTGATTCTTGTCCTGATGCAGACCACTTATGAGAATTTCCGGTATCGATATGATAAGGAGGAGAATCCTTATAATAGGGGAATGATGAGAAACTTTATAGAAGTATTTTTCTCCAAGATTCCACCTTCAATGAATAAATTTCGATCATTTGTGGAGGAAGATGAACATATGGTGACTGGATCATTAATGCCAAATCTTGGGGATGGTTTTGTGGGCTCAAAAGAAAAAATCGACTTTGAAATGGGAACTAAGCTTGCAGAAGATGGTAATTATTCCCTTCCAGAAATTTTGCGAAATTTAGATTACGATGATGATTCAGAAGATAATTCTAAGACAAGGGAGGAAGAAGGAAGGCCCTCTTTTGACCAATTCATTCCTGGTGAGCAACATGAAACAGAGTCATTGAAAGATCTCCAAATCTCTGTTGTTGGAGATGAATTGGGGGAAACTGTACAAGGTTCAAATGTTGGAGTTGAAATGAAAGAATCTGCATCAAGCTCAAGAAAATCTGTGGTCGGTTCTGCTGGTGATGAAGTGAGAAAGTCTGCTAAAAGATGTAATGCTGAATCTGAAGTACGAGAATCTGCAAAAATTTCCACTCCTGAAGCTGAAGTAAGAGATTCTGCACAAAGTTCCCCTGTTGGAGATGGGCTGGGTGATTCTATCAAGAATTATACTTTTGGAGATGAGACTAACACAGTCGAAGGAATCAAATTATAATCGTAATTCACATTCAATGACAGTATAAGTTCTTCAAGTACAGAGGTTTTAATCTTGCTTTTCTTTCCATTGCAAATATCTTTTGCTATGCCTGTTTAATCTAAGGAGATTATTCATGTGGAACAGTAAATTAGTATATAGAGTCAGGGGCAGAACAACCTGCTGCGATCCAAGGGGCGGGGGGGGGGGGGGGGGGGGGGGGGGGGGGGGGGGGGGGGGGGGGGGGGGGGGGGGGGGGGGGGGGGGGGGGGGGGGGGGGGGGGGGGGGGGGGGGGGGGGGGGGGCGGGGG